>OX465035.1:5301301-5463801 GCA_949841015.1 Aplysina aerophoba
GAAGTATTCAAGAACATTACTTTACAATACTAAGCCATTGCCAAGCCTGCGCAGGACGTTATCGAGAAGAAACAGCCGGAAAAAGAAGAGGTCCGGTAACAAAATGGCCGCCCCGGAGGCTTCTGTTCACCCGGTTAGAAATCATCTTTGTTATCATTTCGTCCTTTACCAAACGAACGAAAGTTGTTCACGAATAGTTTCAAAAAGACTAATGCTGTTTAGAAGCTTAAATAAATCTTACTTGCTGGTTACAGCTCCAAATCTTACCGAGGCTGAACGGCCATTTTATGAACGTTCTCGCATTGTGCGCGTAATACGAAGGCTAGCTAGCTAGCTGGATTAGAACAGTTAGGTATCACAGTGCATGGAACTGTGTAACTGCAGGGCTCTATCCTCTGCGAGCATCCAAACACTTAGCTAATTATTAATGCACCTTACCCTGCAATTGCCAACTTTTCAATGAGTGTGCATGTTAAGCACAGCTGTCTTGGTTTGTATTCATGCAAACCTCTGTGTGGTGCATCCTGGGGTCATTCTAGGATTTAGAGTGATGCTGTATGGCATGACAAATGTGGGCACTATTACTAGCAAGTAGTTCGAGTTTGGGGCGCCCCATTGGCGCCCCACGAGTTTTTTAACTCGAAATACTTGTTGTTAATTCCACCACAGAGTTGGGCCTGTCCCAAATGAAGGTGAAGGGGTTGGAGGCCATCTGCAAGAGGTCTCTCCAGCTCTTCAGAGAGGGGCCGGTGGTTCCAGAGACTGAGGATTTGCAGAGACGCATCCAGGCAGCCAGCGCAGAGGAAAGACCACGGAGGCTAAAGTGAACTGTGCTGTAGAGTGGACATTGATTGAGCAGTTGGTGCTAGATTGACTATTTCAGTAGCAATTTTAGTGCATTGTTTTGTGTTATATTCATGGTACATGTACATGTTGACACTGTTAGTGCATATTATAATATTACACTGGATCATTAAAGTTATCCTGTCTTGTATGCAGTACATTTATTGTTCAAGTATATCCTATAATACAGTATAATGGAGACAAGTGTTCACCATATATAATCCTGGCAGTGTTCTGTATTCTGCAATTTAAGCCATTCCATATATTGGGACACTATATATTCTCCGAGCGATTCCATATTCTTGGGATGTTCCATATATATAATTATATGATGATATTATAGTAATAGAATATTAATTAATGGATAATAATTTATATTTATATCTATTGTGCTTGTGCAGAAACCTTGCAATGTCATGTGATTGTCACATGATGTACTGCAGTTCTCCAATGAGCTTTATACGTAGCTTTTTGATCGAAGTGGAATAGATTTAGACACCACCACTACATAGACTTGCACTACGCACACAATGCTACAAAAGAAGTATAAGTATAACCCAAAAATGCATAAGTAAGTACGTACACACGCACTACATACAGTTCATACTACAAAGTTGATATTCTATAGGATACATGCTTGAAACATAATAAGAATATAATGAATTATACAGTATGTATGTATGTGTATGGTGTCAAAGTATGAAAAATAATGATGATACAACTAGTTTTAAAGATACTACAAACAACTTCTAAGATGCATGTGTGTACTGCAAAGATATTATTCCAAACAACAAAATAAATGCAGTAAACTCTTAACTCTGAGACACCTAAATGAGGCAATGTGTGTACGTGAAGGGAGAGAGAAGGACGAGATGAGGACATTGTTCACACACTCTACCCCACTATCACGCATTGGTATCCTAGCACTTAGATGTAGACTCCATCTGTCAATGCCCAAACTACTGCAGACCAGAGATGGACTACAGTCATTCTTTCCATCTTTACTCAGTCTCGCTACCCAAGACTAATGAGCCCTGCTCCTAATGGCATTGGGTGGCACTGTGAGGTGTCCTGTGTACACTGGGTGACTGGCAACAAGTGAAGGTGGAGGGAGTGCAAGGAGAGCTGTGGTGCTGCATGGTGGGAGGAGTGGGTGGGACTAGGGCAAAGGGAAATCCCCACTACACCACTATATAGTCCCTACACACTAACACTACCAGTTTAAAAGGTAGACAGGTGACACCAGGTGCATACTGTGGGGATGCGTGAAGAGAACACTCCAGCACTGCAGAGTGGGTGATGCTCACCTGATCCAGTCACTGTCGGTCAGAGAATCCTCCCTCTTGTTGCAGATACTCCACCACGTTGTGCTTCTCTTTTTCAACAGCCAAGTCCAGACATGTTTTGCCTGCATTGGTTTCGTCAATCTTGTGCTGACCAAACCTTGGAACGAGGTACTTGACCAGATCAAGGTGGCCAAAGTAAGCAGCAAGGTGTAGGGCATTGTGACCATCCTGTTAGTGCAAGATGGAAATACTTATGATTACATCAACACACACACATCAGGCACACTAAACAGAGCACCCTGTACCAGTAGTGTACAGTGGTAGTCCCAGAAGGTGGTTCAGGACACAACAGGTGACAAAGAAGCAATGTAAATGACATATACCAAACCATAATAACACAGACTGGTGACACAAATGCACCACATCCTGACATCACAATGATTGTACAATACATCTTAATGTGTCTGACAATTGTGCTGTCCCGTACTTAAGGGATACATGCAGGGCTCTCAGGTTGGATGCAGGACAGATGACCATGAATGTAATCACCTTTGCATGCAGCTTTAATGTGTGGCCATTAACATCATCACAAGCTGAGATTAGCTGAACACTATTGACCTTGGTCAGGTCTGCATATCAACCTCTTGGCTTCGTCTAGTTTGATACGTATCATTGTGTACCCTCGAATTGATATTTATGTCATCATCTCAGTACAATGCACTATGCAATACAACTCCATACACACAACACTAGTATTGGGATTAAACTATACTGGAACCTCTCTATTACCGACACTCTAGGCCACCTCTCTAATGAGGACGCACTCTGCTGTCCCAAACACATACAGCTGTGTACAAATCTACCTCTGAACTAGGGGCACCTTTCTACACAGGACAGCCAGTCAGGACAGTGTGCAACAGATAAACTATTGGGCCACACTACAGAAGCTGACACTACAACACCACATATCAGAGGGCACACACTTACGCTTACAACTAGACTTCACATATAAGTGCATTACAAAGACTTTTTAGTCCACTCAAAAAGTAGTTAAATATATGGACATAAAAATAGGCAAGAAAATGTCTGATTCGTGAGTGTCTCTTATCTGCACAAGTGTACTTTAATGGGCTGGATCACAGAGACGACAAGTACACATGACAGATGCGACTCACAATCTGAATCACACACAGAAGGATGCACTACTCACATTTGACTTGTGAAGCAGGTCTGCTCTGTGCTGCTCCACCAGTTCCCTCACCAGGTCTAGGTGACCATTTGCTGCTGCCATCAGGACAGCTGTCAAACCATCCTGCGAACATGAGATTTGACAAACATACAGTCAGTCCATGCATTTACGCCACAAAGATACTACACATTCCACAGTACATTTGTCCGTGTAGACCAGACACATCAGTAGCTTCTACTGCAGTACTGGAATGTTTAAGACCAGTCAATTCAGACACTGTCGGTGGACATTAGAGCTGGATGCACACTCACATTGTCCACTTCAGTTAGAGTTGAGCCACAGTCCAGGAGCATTCGCACTACCTCCGCATGACCATGGTATGCTGCCCTTAAAAGAGCAGTGAAACCCCACTGTGCAAGAAACAGAATAAGTACTTGGCATACTTGACATAATGTCTAGATGTCGTGTGTGTGTGTTTGTGTAAAAGAGTGAAAATAGGAGAATGAGCATTGCATTTGCTGTTAATATATCTAGATTGTGTGTGGGAGCATTTATGCAAGTGTGTATAATTAACCCATTAAGCCCGGACAAAAATTTCGCGCGGTAGCATTCAGTTCCTAACTAAATTCAAAATGGCGGCGTAGCCGAAGCGTCCGAACAAACAGCAGCAACTCGCTTAGCCTCGTACCCAGGCCGTCCGACGTAATTAGTGCGGGGGCGGAAAGGACGGCCTGGGCACCACTGTATGCGCATGCGCAGGATTAACCGATAAAAGCATACGTAAGCGAGTATACGAAGCACAGATAATTTTATGCAGTCGACGAACTAACGGTGAAAGATGGCTGTAGCGGGCCCTAGCCGATTCCCTTGCCATATTTGCTTGGCGGAGGTGGACTCGAAGCATTCTTTCTCGCTTTTTTCGTCGTCGAGTTTAAAGGAGGACTGGCCAAGACGCGCTAGCGAGCTGCTGCAACTTTCCGTAACTGACGAAGAGGGCCTTCCAAGGCATTTGTGCAAGAACTGCAAAGCAAAGGTTCTGTCAGTGGAGGAGAAGCTGCAAAAGATACGCATGCAAGCACAGCATACGTTGGGGCTTTTGGAGGAGAAGCGAAGCGTCAGGAAGCGGGCAAAGGATACCAGCAGCGGAATTGTATCTCCCCACACTGTCACTGTGCGTCCTGCATGTCACTATCAAACCAGCAAACTCGTCGCAGTCCATTCGACGATCTCGGCGAATAGCTTTCTTCCCGTGCGCGGTGTCAGCAAATTGCAGGCAGACCACGTCACCTTATGGTAGCTAGCTGACTACTAGCAGCATATTGCAGCCAGAACAGGATTGGTTCTGCTTAATTCTAGAGATCCCGCGCTTCCGTGCTGACCATCCGATCAGCGTCTGCCTGTCTTGTACCTCTACATACATATCACAAAGGTATACGGTGTTATACGGCGCCCCCCCAGTTTTGGGGGGGCGCGGGAACAGTGGTGCCCAGGCTGTCCTTTCCGCCCCCGCTCTAATTACGTCGGACAGCCTGGGTACGAGGCTACAACTCGCTACGCTTTTATTGTGTTGGAATAGAGACGATGAGCATCGAAGTGATTTGCGCTGTGGTAAAGGAGGAGTTTAGGATGTTTTGAAGTGAGTGAAGCCATTTCAGATTTGCCCTTCTCCGAAGAAGAAGGAGAGATTGGTACGTACGTAGCCGCATGCAGCGAGCTGGTATATACCACGAAATACAGTTTCATACAAGTTGTAGTGATGTGAAACAATCGTAGGAGATGTAACAGGTCTGCCAGTAGCCTCTGACCAACTTGCCATCTCTTCTGCAATCTTCTGTTAGTGGTGCAAGACATTTGCAGCCTTGTGCAAGATTTGGCGCTTGATTTCTCGCCGGGAGAGTGGCTGGGAGAGATGGTTAGGCAGCCAAATATAAAGAAAGGACTACGGAGGATTCCCTGAAAAGCGCAGAGACATTGCTCTCTCGTAACCATTGAAGGGTCTGTTAAAGTGTGCACTGTCGTCTTTGACGCAAATATGCGTCAACCAGAGTTACCCGCATTCTAATTCATGACGCAATCAGGGCTAATGGGTTAAGGGTTTTCTGCATGACTTACACTCACATTGTGTTCTACCTGACTCTTCTGCATGTTTAGACTTTTAGGTCTCTGTACATACATAGGTAGTTTGACCCTGGTGCCTTAACCCATTACACGCAGGTTTTTTATTGCGCGAGTTGCTCGAGTGGCTAAATTAAAATGGCCGTTCATATAGAGAATTAGGTGCACACACGTTCGTTACTTGTACAGCTTTCGTTCGCTCGAAACGTCGGCGAAGAATTGGTTGCAGCCTGCAGGGATGATTCATGAATACTGCGAATACGCTTGTGCCTTCTCAAAGTTATTCCGGACACGCTAGCGTGGAGTCAGCCCTACCTTCTGTCGAAGAAGACACTCGGGTAAATAGTGTACGCTTTAGAAGTGGCTAGCACAACCTGAAGACCAGGTGAAGGGACTTCAACAAGGATGAATTGCTCTTGTGCACTTTCAAAGTTGTTCTGGACTCGCTAACATGGAGTCAGCCCTACCGTCCGTCGAAGAAGACACTGCGTAAACTTGCGTAAAGTTTACTAGCGCTTGCGCACCACAGGCGAGACTAGAAGACCAAGTGACGCGGCTAACGGAAGGTTCTGGCACTAGTGCGTGTGCACTGAAAGCGACGTTGCTCTTGGAGACTCTTGCGCTGAGAAAAACACTCGTAAATCGTGCCTTTCGTCATGACGTATAAAGTTGTCGTCCGCGGCTACGTGCAAATTACCCATGACGCCTTTATGTGTCGTCCCCGGTTAAAGGGTTAACAGTACTGTGCATGTTCATCGACAGAACATCATTTTGGCAGTGTCAAGTGCACCTACATGTCAGTATTCTTTGTTGTAATGCAGGGCCTAACAGATCGCCACTACTGGGGTTTCAGTAATTGTTGGTAACCTTGTATGCTTGTATGCACAAGAGAGCGAGAGTATGTAACGTATGAGTATGATATGTGCATGTGTGTGATGTGCGTGTGCATGTGTGTGATGTGTATGTGCATGTGTGTGATGTGTATGTGCATGTGTTTGATGTATATGTGCATGTGAATGATGTGTGTGTGCATGTGTGTGATGTGTATGTGCATGTGTGTAATGTGTATGTGCATGTGTGTGATGTGTATGCGCATGTGTTTGATGTATATGTGCATGTGAATGATGTGTGTGTGCATGTGTGTGATGTGTATGTGCATGTGTGTAATGTGTATGTGCATGTGTGTGATGTGTATGCGCATGTGTGTGATGTGTATGTGAATGTGCGTGATGTGTATGTACATGTGTGTGATGTGTATGCACGTGTGTGATGTGTATGCACGTGTGTGATGTGCATGTGCATGTGTGTGATGTGTATGTGCATGTGTTGCTGCATGTGGCTTCCAATCACTGATCCTTCCACACTTAGACTACTGCGCCATCATATGGGCTGAGTGCAGCAAAGGTGATGCTGACAAAGTACAGAGGCTGCAGAATAGAGGGATGAGGCTGATCTTGGGTAAGAAATGGGACCACCCCTTCAAAGACCTGAGGATGGAGTTGGGATGGATGACCCTGATGCAGAGGAGGCGGATGTTCAGGTCCAGAGTGGTGAGAAGGTATTTGACAGGTGATTGCCCTGCCTACACAATGAAAATGTTCAAAACCATTCAGGAGTTGGGACTCAGGAGAGCTTGGAGAGGGGAGGACCTGCACCTACCCACTCCTAGGTGCAGTTTCATATCAAGATCTTTCCAGTACTGTGCAGGATTGGAGTGGAATGTGATCCCCCTGGCCATAAGACAAGCCCACCCAAATAGATTTAATCATGACCTGTGCATGTTTTACATGGACTAAGTCTGTTTTTGTTAGTTAGTGTAAGCCCTTATTGTCAACACTAGAAGTAATTTAACAATATTACTTGTCTTGAATACTCACCGGTTTTCTTATTTCCAATTATAATTTCAAGGTTCCCCATTTATACCAGCCTTGGCTGAAGGGGTTACCTCTTTCATGAAATAATACAACAACAACAACAACATATGTATGTGCATGTGTGTGATGTGTATGCACATGTGTGTGATGTGTATGCACATGTGTGTATTGCGCATGTGCATGTGTGTGATGTGTATGTGCATGTGTGTGATGTGTATGTCCATGTGTGTATTGCGCATGTGCATGTGTGTGATGTGTATGTGCATGTGTGTGATGTGTATGTCCATGTGTGTGATGTGCTAGTGTGTGATGTGTATGCGCATGTGTGTGATGTGTATGTGCATATGTATGATGTGTATGTGCACGTGTGTGATGTGTATGTGCATGTGTGTGATGTGTATGTGAATGTGTGTGATGTGTATGTGCATGTTTAGTTGGTCCAGATGAAGGTGCGCATTAGCTTGCATAAAACCATGTACACACAACACCCACTTGCAGTGGATACCACCCCAGTGAGGTGAAACTGTCTACACTACTGAAACCTCTTTCAATTGAATTCACACATGCTGGCAGGTGGTCAAGTGGTCCTGCTGGTGAAAACATGGTCGCTGACCTCTCGTCAGTGCAGACATAAACATTAGGTTGCTTAACAAAGTAGTAGAGTATGCCCAAGTCCACAAGTGCTGATGTGTTTGCTGTTATGTATAATCTTGTGTGTGCTTAGAATGTCGCATGCCACACATACACATGAATATACATATATCAGATACTCCTATGCTTTGTGATGCAGGAGTCGGCATACATACTGTACAACACATGACATTATATTTACAAATTAACACAAACAACCCATGTTAGAAACACATTATCTGACTGTACAGTGCCCCCCCCCTCCCCCTCCACACACACACATGTGGGACATGTCAATTGTAACAATATGGCTTCCACTCACGGCCAATTTTGTTCTTCGTATATATATTTTGTTGTTCCTCCTTCTGGCTTAGTTGGATCAGAGCGAGACCAGTACTAAACAAAAACTATTGTATGTACCTCTGCATGCAATTTTTGTCAATAATAACTCACTCTTGAGAGAAATATTGGCGATAATACAGTCAGTACAATATGCGCCATAAAAAACATAACGATAACCGAAAACCGACAGTGAAGAGTTAACGATTATCCAATGACGGTTAATGGATAAATGTTAACTTTTATCAGTTGTTGGTTATCGAATAATCGCTAACTGTTATTAGTGGAATTCTCTACAATTTACGACGTATATGTAGGGAGTGGTAGGCCTTTTAAGCTCACCCGAGAAATGTTGGATGCCATAGAAGCGTGGATGAAGCAGGACAACGAGACCACGGCGGTGACCCAGCTCGTGAAAATGCTGGGCGAACACAGTTTCAAGATCTCGACGCACACGGTCAAGATAGCCAGGAAGACACTGGGGTGGACTTTGACATTGCCCTCGTACCTGATAAGAATCTTCTCCATGATTCACTGAGGAACTGCAATTGAGCGCAACTGTAGCGAGAAACAAGCGAACTCCAATACTAGCACTTTTATGATTTTCCGTGAGGTGCGACGCTCTCACCATCCATACTCTGAATAATATTATCGCGGTTAACCGTTAACCGAAAACTGACAACAGTTAACCTTTAACCCTTTATCGCCGAAGTTTATAATTCGCGCCGACCCCCCCAACGCCGGAGATAAAATGGCGCCGCCTGGGTAAGAACCAATATCGTTGCGTATTACACTTTATAGTCCTTTTCTTACAGCCGAAACGGATTCAGTAAGGATTTTATCATGTATGTCCGTGATCTAGGAGGATTCTTGGTAGCTCTTGTTCTTCGCCGTTGTTAAATGCAACGGAAGCAACGATGGAGACAGCTTGTGCGGTCGAGGAAGATTGGCGTGAAGTCAAACGTAAGTGCGGGGCGCGAAGCTGAAGGTTAGTCTACGGCTGTCATCCCGTAGGATTGTAGGGTCGATTTTGACTCTGGCCGCTTTGTATACACCCGCGCGCGCGAATGTGGACGGCTACTTTCGTCGAGGAAGAAGGTGTCAGCATGGTACCGGCTTAATGGTTCGCCGTGCGGGCGACGAGAAGACCGGATAGGTACGCCGTATGAAAGCTCCCGCATTGCTACAGGACCCCTGTAGCAGAAGTAGCTGCTCCAAGTTTGTAGTGCCAGGAAAGCAACTTAAATTTCGCGTGCTCCGTTATGACACATAAATGTGTCAACCGGCGTTTAAGGGCTAATAATATTATGACATAAATGTGTCAACCGGCGTTAAAGGGTTAACCCTTTTGTTCCGGAAACTATAATTCCCGCCGAACCCCTAAATGCGAGATAAAATGGCGGCGCCCGGTAAATATACAAAGTGGGCTCATAGTGCAACTTCTACTGCCTTCATTCGGCCGAAACGGTAGCAGTAAGGATTTTATCAGGTACAGATGTATCCCAGAAGAACTGTAGGTCGTTCTTGTTCTTCGACGCTTCCCTCGCACAAGGATAAAGACGGCCTGTTCGGTCGAGAGATGGACATGAAGTTGACGCTTGAGTGTGCGGTTCGTCGCTTTTGACTCTTTGACTCTTACTTAGCTCTCATTGACTGCTAAAGTCACTGATATTGGCGAACGAATGATGTCTCCGTACTAGGTGCAAATTTCGGCGCTCGACTGCGACCCGCGGGAAGAACTAGAAGATGAAATAACCTTCCTGGTGAAAGTTAAGTCACTGCCACATATTCCTTTAAAGCAGCGTTTCCGTGCAAGACCAGTAGCGAGAGAAACACAACGTTTAATGGGAGTCTTCAGCCATGACGGCTAAACACGTCATCCGGAATTACGCACAAGCTATTTCATGATGTGTAAACACGTCATCCGGAAATAAAGGGTTAACCATTAACGGTTAACTGTTATGCACATTTCGGTTACCGTTTAGCGTTACTTTTTTATGACGCGCTCTGTATATAATAGAGTGGTAAATGTCTGTGTGATAAAATCTGGAAAAGCCCAGAGTGACAAGAATGGGAGTGTGCTAGTAGTTTTGTAGTAGTTTTCTGGCGATAACTTTCCAACGGTGTGCTGTAACAACTTATGCCACATAGAAAAATTTAGACACTGCAGTTGCACAGCGAGTGATGACATTCTTGTCTCTCTTTGGGCCTTTCTGAATTTTACACACAAACAGTTGCGGCTCTTTCACTGACTTCATTAATGCCAAAATTTTTTGACATTGTGATTTAGTGAGAGCGAGGTAGTTATTACTAGCAGAACTCGTACTCAGAGGTATACATAGGTTCACAGTCTTTCATTCAGGACTGGTCTCGGTCTGATCAAATTTACGATATGAAGGTCAAAATCAGCTGTGAGTGGAAGCTATATTGTTTACAATTGACATGTCCCACATGCCACCCTGCACACACTCACTTATCCCTTTATTTCCGGATGACATGTTTACACGTCATGAAATAGCTTGTGCGTAATTCCGGATGACGTGTTTAGCCATCATGGCCGAAGACTCGCGTGAAACGTTGTTTCTCTCACTACTAGGCTTGCAAGGAAACGCTGCTTTAAAGGAAAATATGGCAGTGACTGAGCTTTCACCAGGAAGGTTATTTCATCTTTGAGTTCTTCCCGCGGGTTGCAGTCGAGCGGCAAAATTTGCACCTAGTACGAAGACATCATTCAGTCGCCAACATCAGTGACTATAGCAGTCAATGAGAGCAAGGTACAATCACAAAGAGTCAAAAGCGACGAACCTTCTTAGTGGGTGACAGCGATAGACTGAAAAGTCCTTACCTTCAGCCAGGTACCGCACACTGAAGCATCAAGTTCATACTTCTTAATAATTTGGTAGAGGCTCATTGCATTGTACTGACGAAGACCTTCGCGGTCGAAACGTCTACATTTCTATCTGTTTTTTCACTGCTACATGATTGCTCAAAATTTGCCCAGTTCATACTTCTTCTCGACCGAGCAGGCCATCTCCATCCTTGTGCGAGGTAAGCGACGAAAAACAAGCTCAGGTGCATTAAGGCCTGTCCCACTGTTGTGTTAACTTCCTGTACAAAAACATGTCCTTTGTTTACATTGTGGGCAGACTATGTAAACGCAACAAGTGTCACTTCCTGCTCAACACATTATACGAATAGCGCGTCGAATCGTAATTAGCATAAAATGGCCGACCAGAGCAACTCAAAACGGCGCACCGGAAATGTTTGCAACGTGGCTATGAAGGAGCCTCTTCAGGCCTCTGATTTGGCCATTTTACAGCAGGAGAGATTGTTTCAGATATTTTGACCATTGTAGAAGCCTGTTTGCAGCCAAGAGACATGATTATTCCTCTTAAAAACACTTCCTGTAAGTGGCTAAATGGCCATTTCTCAGCGAAGGTGAGCGGTAGAGAGAAAGCGAATGGTCAGAATTAAGAACACATTATAATATACTAATAGGTGCAAAATCAGGACTCCTTAGCCTGATCTACATAGCTGCATTTCGCCGTTTTTTTCTGAGAACTGTATACGATCCCTTCGTGAAGTCCAGGTAGAAGCTGCGCTTTTCTGTGTGTCTGTGACCTTAAAATTACAGCCTAAGTGTTCTTCTACAGTATGAAGCTACTCTTACAGTTGTATTTACTTAGCGAAAAGAGAATATGGTAAAGTAAAATAGTGGAAATTATTGCACAATTATTGCGGAATCTGTCCTTAATGCACCTGAGAGACCAACCTACAGTTCTTCTGGGACACAGCTGTATATGATAAAATCCTTACTGCTACTGTTTCGTCCGAAAGAAGGCACTAGAAGTTGCGTTACGAGCCCGCTTTGTATATCTTCCAGGCGCCGCCATTTTATCTTCTTCCGCATTTAGAGGTTTGGCGGGAATTATAAACTCTGGAAGAAATGGGTTAATGCACTGGTAAAGTCAACTTGAGTCGAGACAGGCAACAAGAGCCAAGATTAAAGAAGACACGAAAGGTATACTTTCCAGTCCTTTTCAGAAATTGGTACATTTGAATATTGGAAGAAACATGAGAGTTAGCTCAAACGTGGGACATGTCCACTTTGTTTACATAACAAGACCTTGTGTGGTTTCAGCACCTTTATCAGCGCTTTAGGGCTATGCAGGTGACAGTGCTTGAGGTACAATATCACGAGAATATCATGTGACATTGACTGGTGTCTTCAGTTAATCGATGTGTCGAGATTTGTTACAAGTGGTTTTGACAGTAAGTTTCAATGGGTCGTGAAAACAGTGGTCTAACGTTTGTATAGATGTGGGATCAAGCCGTGCAGCACTAGTGTGCAGAGATGGTGCGGTACGTTTGCCATAGTGACCTACTGGTGAACACAGCACCCACACAAAGGATGGTACTACTAAAGGAGAGAGAGAAATGACTGAAGTGGCATGCAGCGGACAGCATGGCAAGTGAACTGGGGAGTCATTTCTCCAACAAAGCCCAAGAAGGCAACATGAGACACATCAAGACTATTTGTGGCAGTGACTCGTACCTCATTCATCATCATGGGGGTTTGCAAGTCAGCACTTGCACCATCTTACAACAACTGGCCTTCAAACTTGCTTCAGAACTCATTTGTGATGAAGAATGCACTTAACCCTTTATTGTGTGCATTCTTGAGCAAGAAAAACGCATTATCGTGGATAAGCCACTATAGTGGCTCTGCCCGTGGTTGTGGACGATCATAAAACTTTAGCAAATTCATTTCAAATTCTATACATAGGGTACACAGTAGTGAACTATGCTCAAACGTGTAGTCATAGAGCGATACAATACATTACAAGCGAGTAATGAACATATAAAAGTGTACGTACGATAAAGGTTATATTAAGTTATACGGTGATTATGACTAAGTATACGGAAGTTGCGCGAAAGTTCTCACTGACGGTTGGGAGTGTGAAACAGGCAAAAACAAGGGACTACACACAGAGGAATTGGCTCCTTATCTCTGCACTGGTTGAAGCAGTATTTGGTCTGGCAGTAGAACAGTAGCAGCAGTTGAGAACGCTTGGGAGGAGTTCGGGCAAGTGACGCTCGTAGAAGCACACCGATGGAGGTGCGCTTTCAACGGAAGATCGGCCCTTTCTCTTCCTGGAGGAATCCAATGCCATCATCTCTTTCGCCAGCTCAATTCTAAACTCTTTCTGCTTTCTGCGTGCACAATGAGGTGTCTCTGTCTCCAGTAGGTGAGCATTGACGATACCAACGTCCAGAAAGAAGTAAAATAGTTCTTGCCACCACTTTTTGGCTTTCCTAGAGCATGTGTAAACTTGCCGCTTACAGGCAGCCAGGTCCACACCACCCATATCGTTGTACAGCTTGACTGCTAGAGGGCAGCTTACATCTGTCCTGGTGCCATCCTTATTCTTCCTCATCACTGTCCCAGCCTCACCAGGGAGGCAGATTGTCTGTATGAAGTCGGGTGGATTGTAGAATGTTCTCCAAGTCTGGCGAAGGTGGTTAATTATGGGTCGGATCTTGTGGAGACGGCCATGTCCTGGTTGGTTGAGTTGTCATTGAGATTGAGGCAGCTAAGAAGAGCCTTGAAACGGTCGATTGGCATCCCTGATGATATCCCTGGAGAGTCGGTGGGCTAGTAGTCAGCTACGCTCGGCAACACGTGGACACCCATGGCAATGATTATGCTGAGGAACAAGTACATTTCTGTCAGACATGTATTGTACCATTATGTCATTGCCAAATGTAATGGCAAAATATTTATAGTGGTAGCTGTGCTATCCATGTCTATCGCCAGGCCAACGGGTTCGTTGAATGTGACAGGAAGCGTGGGCAAAGAACCGGTAGAGAAAGTTGGGTCACTTGTGTGTGGTTGTTCAGAATCCTGGGGAGGGAGAGCACCAGCATGAACTGTCTTCTCTGTATGGCCAGAATCGTTGTCTGAGTCTTCGCTATCTTCTGCTCGCTGAAGTGGGTCTCTCAAACCGAGGGGAGAGCAATCATCGTCCTCGTCCGAACTAGCATCGGAGTCGTCCCAGTCTGCTTCATCCATTATGTTCGCTACATCTTCAGCTCGTAGCTGTCGGGCCATCCTAGGAGGTGTCAGAGGATTTCACCGCCCTTTTTCGCACCTAAAATAGATTTTGGAGGGTTTATGTATGAAGTATCAGGTGTTGCAACCTTCCGTTTGGCCGCGTTAACCATCCTTCGTAAAATGCCAAACAACAAGCGATCGGATTCGCAATGCTTATATCTAAGGACCAAATTATGCCTGCAGATAACCATTAGTGAACAGAGAGGTACGATTACAAGAGTAAGTTTGTTTTCCTGCATAGAATGTGCTGCAAAGAACAAGCCACTATAGTGGCTTATCCACGATAACGATTACGTCATAGTCGCGTCTGTTCCCCCCACAACAGGTTGCGTCACGTGTTAATTAACTCTATGTTCGTACATCAACACGCAAGGACCAGTGCAACAAAAAGCTGATGAACTTCTCAAACACAACACAAGTGTTTTGTGCAAGTACACATAGGTTTACAGATGTACAGGGGCATTCACAGCTGTACTGACCATGCAGCTAAACACACTTCAGACACTGTCATGAGATAGCACCTCACATTAGAGGAGCAACTCACCTTATCCACTTCATCCAGTGTAGAACCGTATTCCTCTAACAACATCCTCAATAGAGGGACACTGCCACCATATGCAGCTCTGAGAAGTGCAGTGTTGCCCCACTGAGCAAGGACAAGAGAAAATGTTGGAGCACTGTCATATTACACCACACCAAAGTACAAAAGAATATGTACGTAAATGCATGTGTGTGTGCATGTGTACATGTGCATTGCGCATGTTAATGCAGAGGAAAATTGGATTGCAGGAATAGCTACATTTGAAGGATGATTTGCATGTGCATAACGAAGCACATACGCATGTGTAGTCTATGTACATGCCGCATTGGGGGTGGGCAGTATACCGGTATATAGTGGTATCGTGGTATTACATTGATATCGTACAGGTACATTTGCATGTTTGTCATACTGGGAACCGAATACCAATTATACCGTGAAATAACCATTTAGCCTCAGTAACATTTGGAGCTCTAACTAGTAAGCAAGATCTAAGCATCGTTATCCTTCCTGAACATGTCTGCGAACAACTTTTGTTTGTTGGATAGACGGTGAAATGGTAACAAAGACGATTTTTAACCAAATGAACAGAAGCTTTTGGGGCGCTCGTTTTGTTATGTAGATTATTTCTGCACTGGTTGTAAAAGATCGTCACTGGCAGCCACCGAACGCTTCAAGAGTCAGTAGCGATGTGTGTAGCATACAAACGAAAAGGCAAAAATGGAAGGAGCTCATAGACACACTAACATATTTCATTGCTAAGGACTCCCTCCCTACACGTACGGTAGAGAAAATGTTATTTTCACCACTAATAAAAGGTCCTATGAACTTTGCAGCATGTTATTGAGAGGAGCTTGCAAGTCAACTACTCCAGTAGTAGGTATGTAGTAATATCGCAATACTCTTTAAAGAAATACCGTGGTACTATATTTATCAATACCGCCCAACCCTATGCCACATGCAAATGGTGTGTGACATTCTACCACCCACAGAGGTGCAAATGGCAAAACACAGGCATCACATGCCCCCTGTATGTGATCTGCTATACAAAATTAATGTGGATATTCCAATAGCCACGAGCGGAAATGCCATGGCTTATAACTTCAACCTACTTTGTCTGCAAAGAATGTTTTTGTGTAGCTCTCGGAGACATTGGTATACAACCGACATAAATTCAGTCGAAGTATATATAGTGTATGATATTCCTCCCTTAAAACGGTACATTCGAATATTGGGAGAAACACGAGAGCTATCCCATACGTGGGACATGTCCACTCTGTTTATATAACAAGACCTTGTGTGGTTTCAGCACCTTCTTCAGCATTTTTGGGGCTACACAGGTGACTGTGCTTGAGTTACAAGTCTTTCGAATGAACAAATTTCACAATAATATGTGTCACTCGTAAGATAAGACTACGTCATTCATGAAGACAAACATTAAGTTTGGTTCGGTTACGGTTCAAACGCTGTAGGAGAGGACATTAGCTCAGCTTCAACTTTGTGTAAAGACAGCTCTGATGTGAAGGACCAGGAAGGGGAAACGTGGGAAGGTACGAAGGTAAAGCCCTCACAGCCTTTGTTTACATAATGGACATGTCTCACTTGCACAGAATAAATCAAATGTAGCTGGTTAGCTATTGTTAACCCTTACAATACAGGTATTTGTTACATAGTGCTACCATTAATCAAATGACGTGGTGACCAAGATGTCATTCACCACTAGTGAAGACAGTCTAACGAGGCCCTATTGCTATAAGGAGGGAATCTATTCACCAGTCAATGCATCCTGACAGCTGACAGCATGGCAAGTGAACTGGGGAGTCAATTTTCCAACTAAATCCAAGTAGGCAACATGAGGCACATCAAGACTATTTGTGACGTGACTCGTACCTCATCCATCATCATGATGGGGGGTGGCAAGTCAACACTTGTACAGTCTTACAACAACTCCTAATATGACTTGAAATAACACAGAAGCCAATTAGTCTGCACATGAAAGAAGGTAATATGCACAGGAAGATATCACTATGACTGGTGCTTTGCACATCGTCCTATCCAACTGACCTTCAACTCTGCTGCTAAGCTCATCTGTCATGAAATGTGTACCACTACATTTCACCTTATCACAGTGTTAAGGTGGTAGGGAAGGCTCAAGCGACGAAATCAAACTTGCACAATTTTTGGTACAGATGTTTGGTTGTGGCTCTCATTGATGTATCCGAAGTTTCAGCACAGACACTACATGACTGCATGACTTATGAGAGAAAAGAAAAACCTAAAATTTGTGTGAAGTTCCAAGTACAACTGATTAATTGATGGTCCAAATTGTAATTGCTGCTTTGGCAGAAGATATGGCCATGGCCAACTTGACGTTAGAGGAAGCCCTTACGCTTCTAAACGCGAAGTTCGTGGAAAATGGGTAAGCACATGTTCTGCACTGCTCATACAGCGTAAATGTTAGCGCAGGTAAATGGCTTCCGTGCTTCCAGTTTCGAGAGCGCGCCACAAGGACTGGTCGCCCTACTGAGGACAGTGTACAGCAATGCATCAGGGAAGGCAGGGCGGTCGAAGTTGTACCGCTGATTGTATGGCATACTTTGGGTGAGTTCCGCGCCGATGCCAGGCGATCTTCGGATACAATCAACTTCGCGATCCCGCCTTTCTCTTCCAGTATGGTGGGAAGATCGGGGCTGGTCATTTTGAGGGCAACCAGCCCACCTATTTATTTCCAGTGGCCCTAAAAGAAGTTATCAGGGCGCGCTTTCCGCAAGAACAAGATGCGGTGCCCAGGCCTGATCCCGAAGGCAACGAGGTACGTGCGACTCTTAATTATTACTATTATACAGGATGTGTTGTAATACACGCTGATGTACAAATTCCTATTATACGGAACGTTTTTATATATAATGTACACCAATAATAATATAATAATTCTCGTTGCTTGTATATGCGTGCAGGTATATGTGGTGACGTACCGGGACCTATTCCAGGCCAAATGGCCTGTTGTAAAAGATGCTCCTGTGCGCAGACAAGGAGCTAGTAGTCGGGACTAGCCATATATACATCTGCAGCTGATACATGCTACCTGATCTGCAGCTGATGCACACAACACATTGTAATAATTAATAATTACTAGTGACTACAAAATTGTAAAGCTGTTATGTCAAACAATACATAGTAATAATAATGTAAAATGTTATAAATCATGAGCTTTTGTTTAGTGGACAGTCACGAAATGACACACAGCAATGGGATGTGGAGCCACACTTGCACGGTTTCCGCTCCTTTCCTTTCCTCGAGGGCTGCACCGGTGCAGAATGGCTAACCCGTGCTGCAGGAGTGTGCACATGCTGTCCTAACACTAGCAAATGCCCTTCCCCATCACCGCCTGCAATGCTTTCACCACCAATGAGTGAGTACAAAGTCTCATCACTGTCTACAGGGTCTGTGTCTTCCCCAATGAGGTCATCCTCTTGGTTACCATAACTGTGGACAATCTGTTGTCTCTTTGTCCAGTGTTTTCTCTCCTGCTGTTCAGCCACTCGTGCGCTCTTCATTTGAATACGGTATTTCTTCAACTCAGTGGTCTTCTTCTCTGCCAGCACTTTGGACCTCTGTTCCATATCCTCCTTCCAAATGTCTACCATGCCATCAAGTATGGGAAGACCCATGCGATTAAACAGTGAGATTCATCAAGACCATTGGCACAGCTTATGATTAGCCCCCAGTTAGTCAGGGTGCAGTCCTAGTTTCTTGGCGCGGTAGAGAGGGAGAACACTGAAAGCTGCCTCACATAGGTTTGAATGCCCACGGCCCATAATTGGATGTATTACACTGTCTGAGTTGGAGGCTCTACTTTCACACTCGATCTCATACCCAAGAGCATGGAGCTCACATGAGAGAACGTATTTGCTCTCGTACGGCTTGCCTGCACAGTGAAGGTTGTCATCCTCACATTTGCCGCAGGAACAAATAATACTTGGGTGGAATGAGCACTGCCCGCCACTCCAACTGTGAATGCCCTTTGCATGGTACTGACCAAGCTCTCTCATTCGTTGTGCATATACTGTGTGGTCTTTCTCCGCTTGAATGCACACAAGGAAGTGGCTAATTCTGGCATTCCTGATGAAACCTTCTGTAACACAGCCACATCCTGCTCTGTGCTTTCCCTTTGCACAGCAGCAAGTGACAGAAGTGATGGCTGGATGTTTCTTCACATGTCTTCTTTGTCTTCAGGTCATTCGGTTGGTGTGAATGAGCACGTCCCACATGGCCAGCACAGTGCATGATTTGTGCAGATGGCAAAGACGTAAGGATAGACTTTGCCGATGACGAGTCTCCATCCTGCCAGTTGACAACCACTTGGCAACCCTCATCACGTGCCTGCTGGAAGACCTTCTCAGCCAGAAAACCCTCTGCTGACTTCGATGTGCCAGGGTACAATGGCTCCTCAATGACATCATCATTGCCACACATGCACACATGTCCATACCACAGAATGGTATTAGACAGGTAGTTTTTTATAATAAAGGTACAATTTTGGCTGAAATGGCCCTTCGTCAACCAGCATGCATCAGCAGTTGTCACAGCATTCTGCCAGCTTCCAAGTTGTGCTGCTGGGAGTGCCTTCATTGCCTCTTTAGCACCATCACACATGCGCTGCAACATCCCCTGTATGTGCGAATAGGCATCCTTTAGAACTGTGAAAATGCTCCTGCGACGAAGGACCGGGATGCCCAAGGCACGACCTAATGTCTTGTGGTATCCCGAATGTGTGTGGCCAGTCAGCAGGAATGCGAGTGCAACTGACAGAGAAGCTACATGCCTCCTTGATTCCAGTACGTAGGTTGAAGTATCGAAGGTGAGGTTGTTGGCTGTGTATCCAGAACAGGCAAATTGAATGCGTGCACCTCCTCCAAGGCCCACTCTATCTACTGATACAGACATAAGACTGCCTAGGCAGCCTTCTGTAGTGCATGGTCTTTGAGCTGACACCTCCTCCACGAAACAGGTAAGCGCCTGTAGCTCGGTGAAGAAAATGCAGTTTTCTGGCCTCTCCGCAATAGATGTGGTCGACTCCTGGAGTATGGCTTCCAGTCTTCGCCCTTTTCTCGGTGTTGGAAAATATTCTGATCCGGATTCGTCCATTGACAATCCATACGGAGCGTCAGCGTCGCTAGGCCAAGCAAGAAATTCCTGAACGGCCGTCCTGGTCGCGAAGTATCGTCCAGCGGGAGAGCGATACCTTATACGAACTTCAGAACCAACTCACCTTTCCTCGGTGGTCCAGTCTGTCGGGATAGCGAAGTCCTCGGACTGTCTGCTGGATAACCCTACGCCTCAGGCGGTGTGCCCTTCTGAGCTTATGCCCGCAAGGTGGCTTCGTCGCTTTGAATCCTATTGTTTAGGCATCGCGCAGCAGGCGTTTCCCCAACTTTCGAAGGCTAGCGGTAAGGAAGGTTGCGATACGCCTGTTAGACCTGAACCGTAACGATCAGCTGTAGCAGGAATGTAAACATTCAGTACGTCACAAGATAACACGGAAAGGTGTGAAGTGAGGTGTGAAAACCACAGTAAATTGGCTCGACCGTCGCCGAGTCGGATTTTTGGCTTTGCGTTGGTGAGTGCGCGCATTGGAAAGCTTGAAAAGGTCTTAAGGAGGTATAATAGATTTACTTCTTAGTATTGCGCTTAGGAAATAGGCGCAAAGTTTGTAAGGGCCCTTGCATTGGCATGGTCCTGTGTAGGACAAAGGTGTTGCTGGTCTATCTAGTCTGGCGTGTTGCAGTCGATCCAGACGTGTTTACCTATTTTCGATAGCACATAGTCGTGTGCAAAAACGTATGGCAGTGATTGCAGAAAATCGTAATGGCGTTGAAGTTAACGCAAAATTCGTTGCTTTGCAAGTCAATGGGAATAACTCTGCACAAAAAGGAAAATGAATAATCGCTGCCATAGGTTTGTGCACGCTTGCCTGTAGGTTGCATATCCCAGGTTTGGTCCCTTCCAGCCATCCAGGTCAGAACTAGATAGAATTTCCCTGAAGCTGGTAGACTTTAGCTGAAGTGAAAAGTTTTGACTTCCAATTAGATTATCTCAGGAACGGAAGTGCCTATCAATCAATGACTAGTACCAGATTATGGGAAATTTACTTGATGATCATATTTGCAATATTGAATATGAATGGTTGCATGGTTTAAGAGTTACATAGTCAAAAGTAATGTACCCTAAAGGAAGCTTTGAGCCTTCCCTACCACCTTAAGTTAACAGGTTTCTCATAACTACACACAGCCTTAGTCACCTGGTACACGCTAGCCAATTCTCACAGTCTCAGCCATTCACTGTTGAAGGTGGCTGTACAGTCACCGAAACGTCTGAATTAATTGTGAGAATTGGCTAGTGTGACTATGACTCGTTTACCTAGCCACTCAGGCCTTTATATACACACAGCTTTTTCTCCTTGGCACCACATCACATAAGAAGGCTAGATTGCATACGACAGGGGACATGACTTCTCTTGTCACACCAACACACTGGCACACCTTGTACTATTGACAAACTGCCCCACCTCTAGTCTCGTCCCCAGCTTACTTCCAACTCCCATTTGTAATGGGGCACAGTGTGCTGGTAATTTTGGTTGCAAACTTCTAACTGCTTCAATTGCAAATACGAACATTACTATACAGGTGGGGAAGTCATAGGGATTCTACTTTGAATATTGGGTACTTAAGTCTTAGACATTTCACAACTGTCAATATCATGTATAAATTAAACAAAACCATTCCAAAATACAGTGCACACTTATATATGTCATGTGCAGTGGACAGCACGGAAAGTGAACTGGGGAGCCAGTGCTACTCCAGTGAACGCTCCAGAAGGTAACATGTGGAATATCAGACAGGGAATTGCATTGCCAGCAGGATTTGCAATAACACGTATTCATAATTTATACACATAAGTAGAAATATGCAGACAACGGGCACTGTCACATTTAGCAATGGTGCTGTACACGAAACTTGGTCTGACTTTGTCAACTGCAACGATACAGCTATCACATTATTTCATACTGACCCGTTGAAGCTCACGATGAGAGCACTGAAAGTGTGGCTGGGCAGCTAAGGCACTTCCATTTGCAGAACAAGGTGGCCTTAGTGGAAAGGTACGTTCCCCCCCCTAGTGTCACTGTGGTAGTGTTGTCATTGCCAAAAACTGATGATGTCATACGTAGTTGAGCTGCACACTGGAAGGTTACTCAAAACATCTGCACACTCTGAAGCAAACCATCAAACAAATATGCTGTCAAACATTCCAGCTACATGTATCCTACAGCATCCTGCTATTACTGGCTGGCTGAAGCTTGTGAACACTATACATTGGTGATACATTACCAAACTAGAATCAGTAAGCAAAGAGTGAGATAGGACTCTGAAGCCATAACACAGGACTGTACATAAACTTGTCCACGTGACACCTGTTTTGTCACAACATGCTTCACTGCACAAACTAAACCATGCACACGCGTAGACCTTGCACTTTGAAACCAGCACAGTCCCCTGGCACCCCACACACCTTGTCCCTGTCCTGTGGGTCCATTTGTAGCTCGTCAATGAGGTAACGTGCTACCTGACAGTGACCATACAGGGCTGCCCAGTGCAGCACAGTATAGGCATAGTTATCCTTCTCATGGACCCTTGCTCCAAACAACGAAGCAAAGAACTTCAACATTCCCAGCTGCCCACCTTTTGCAGCCTTGTGCATGGCATTGTGGCCATTCTGTATCAAGTGATCATATAACAATATAAAATTATCAATAAAAGTAGTTGCCGTGTACATAAAGAGTGTGCACTATTATCAAAAAATGATACAGAATTAGTGCCATTAATTGTTACTTTAAAGTAGCGAAATAAAGTATTCGCCTGAAATCCCATGCACATGTAATGGATGTACAAAATCCTACAGAATGCACGTGGCAATTCTTAGCAGAAAAAAAACTTTATGCCCGATAGACCGTTTTAACGGTCGCAATTACGCAATGCGTTTATTACGGAAGACCGTTTAAACGGTTGTCACTGATCAGCTTGCTTTGCGAGCCTTTTCGACGACGCAGAAGAGCGGCACCGTTCCTGTATCGACGGCGCTCAGTTGCCAATCGTGCAATCATCGCAGATGCGCCGAATCAGAGATTCTCCCTGTATTTCAGAGTGTGAAATACTGTTGGTTTTGCGCAATAGTTATGTTTACGACAGAGCCTGTTTACGCCAGAAAGAAGGAAGAAACTATACAGTTGAGCCTCCGCGAGTCCCCTTAGCGTACTGTGAGTCGAAGAATGCAGGTGTGACATGTCAAAACCGGAAGTGCAACGACATCTCACACGCTGTTTTTTATGTCTTTGTTTCGAATTTTCTCTCGCTGCAGAAATAAGGTAGAGAAGAACTAGTTAGAGAAATGAAAACCGTTGACATTCCTTTTTGTATCCATGTACTTCCTGCAGTTGAATTATGGCTACATTGCTCGTACAATGTCAGTCTTTGAGGGATACGCAAAACGGTTTTTCGCCGACCCGGTCAGCTGTGTGAATGCTAAACGGCCAAGACTGGCATGAATGGATAGCTCATACGATCACACAAAAGTGTTTGACGATGGGATTGCATGTAAATGCTAAAATGGAAAGATACGCTTACTTTTCCGTTTTCAGTCACTACTGGCTGCCGTTCTTGCTGTGACATGTCGAGATAGGAGCTGTACTGCAAAATCCCATCATCAAACACCTAAACTACAATGTATTAGCTATCCATTCATTGTACTGGCTATTGCTCAGCTTTCAAATATCCCACCAGGCAAAGACATAAACTCCGCGTACTACTCAACCATGTTCTTGCTGACTTGTCACATGCCCGCATGTGGACATCAGGTGACTTGACCCGCTGGACGTCAGAAAAAGTAGCGCGCTGGAAGTTCTGGATCGCTCATCGACGTGGAAATTGGTATGTACCCACGAGTATTGAACTAACATCGTCGCTTTCGGCGCAATCTCCCCCGTTCGGTTCGCCCACCTCGGCTAACAGACGGGCCTACGTATGTATAGGTCACGCACTAAGCGCGTGATCCGCCTACACATTTCCGGCCGAATATTATTAACGGCTAAGTCGGCCGTGAAACTTCCTGTTTTGACATGTCGCACCTGCGAATGCACTCACTAAAACGGCTACAGTGTACTGAACAGCCAATAATTATTACAAATAGACTCGCGTGTGTCAACCACTTTTCGGCCATTTTATTTTGTAACAGTGGGTCACGGCGGGAATATTCAAATTTCGGGCATAACATATTAAACATAAATGATGACTTAGTCTCTTAGTCTCTTGTACTGCTGTACAAGAGACTGTACTGTTACAAGTGCGCATATTTGTATTGTAACAACTGCATGAGATAGAGTAAGACGTACCTCGTCTTTCTGAAACAGATCGACTTTGTACACGTTTACCAACTCTCTCACCACTGGAAGGTGACCTTCGTAAGAAGCCCACAGCAGTGCTGTCGTCCCCTCCTACCAGGAGGCATAGTACATGAAACAAGCTCACTGTTGGTTACACTACGTATGCCACTCACCGTCCACAGTTGTCATGGTTACATATGTATACTGTATTGGTACGCTGACATGTAAGCATTGGAGTGAAAACCAACTATTTCAACAGTAGGTGAGCACTAACACAAGCATGCACACAACATGCACACACACGAGGAGTGAGTGGTGTAGTATCAACAATGATGCACAATTAGTGCCATAGAGTGCTGCTTTGAGGTAGCATAATAAATAAATACATACACACACACTCACCTCATCTCTATCCTCTACAGTGGCTGTTCCATAGTCCAACAGCGTCCTCACTGTAGAAAGCTGACCGAGCCTTGCTGCTTCCACCATAGGAGGACGACCAGAGACCTACACAGAGTGCAGCAGTGTCAGTGGAATACAGTGACAGTTGGAAGGGGAGAATCAACATGTTATGGCAATAGGCCATGTCAAGGTGAACCAGTACACCCTATACCTGTGTTGGTGGTTGGTGGGCAAGGGTGACGTCTCTCTATGATGGGGCTTCTACAGATGTAAGCAACCAATCACAAGTATATAGCACTAGTATAACACATTGCAACAGTCTGTACACAGTCTCCAGTGCAGTGGCAGAAGCCTTCAAGTGTTACACTACATGACCAGACATGTCGGTAATTATGGCATCATTTTGTGCCGCCATTTTCCCCCACTGTTTGAAATAAAATGAGAATACTACTCACCCTTCTCTTCGACTGCCATCACTGAAGAACCGAAGGCTACCATCGTATGTTTATATCTACGACTTTGTGACATTCAGCAGTTAACTGCACACACTGTTCACTGTTAATTAGTACTTAAAGGAATATTGCCAGTTTTAGGTTACCTTGTCCATGCACCATACCACCCCGTACTGTCATAGTTGGCTCCTGAATATGTACAGTAAGCAAAAGGCAACCGTTACACATTCTAGCTCTACTTCAGGAGCAGGTCAGAAGTCTGACACACACACACACAAGAACAGTGTACATGAATGTGCACTTTTGCAAACTGTTCAATGTCACTTGGAAGAGTCTCCAGCTGCTTCATTTGCTTTTCAAGTTTCTCAACTTCTGCCTCCAAATCAGGTCAGTAGTCTGACAGTTATGTATATACGTACATACACGTAAAAAGGAACACTAAATGGTAACCGGTATCTGCATCAGAGTTAACCATTAACAGTTAACAAGTAACAGTTAACTGTTAACGCTGTTATGTAAAAGTGCGAATATGTGCGAAGTTCCGGTGTAAGATATCCAGTTCATTCAGTTGCAGTTGCAGTCACTCAGATCTTTGCGCTTTCGCAGGTAGTGCAGGCTTTTGTAGATGACAGAGAAGGTGCTTATCAGGTACGAGGGCAACGGATCGTCAAGATACGATGGGAAGGCATCAAAGCTCAAAAGAAAGAACAGCAGAGGCCCACTGAAGAATGGTGAGCAAGTAACAATCAAAATGAAAAATCGTGTATGGAGAGCAGTTGTGGTCAATGTAGAGTTTGATAATGCGCCGTTTGCACTAAGCCATCAGAACCATCGTCGTCAAATCACAGGTCACACTTGAAGTTTATACGTAGCTATGGCGCTTTTCACGAAGTAACGGTTAGCAAATAAACAGTTAACCATTCTCGGTTAACTGTTAACCCGACAATTGTTAAAGATTCGCTGCCAGTTTTCGGTTAACGTTATGTTTTTATGAACCGCACCGCATTCTCTTAAGACAGGAAGATACACATTGACATTGAAAGGTGCATGGCATACCACTCTGAGGTTACGGACTATATTAAAGAGTAGGTAAACCATGCATCACACTTCTCCATGCACTAGGAAAGTATCACAGATATGCAGGCATACACACACATACACATAAACGCATGCACGCACGCACACGCACGCAAATGTACGTACGTACACGTACGCACACACACACACACACACACACACACACACACGCACACACACACACAAGAACAGGGTACATGAATGTGCACCTTTGCAAACTGTTCACTGCCACTTGGAAGAGTCTCCAGCTGCTTCATTTGCTTTTCAAGTTTTGCCTCCAAATCGGATCTCGCTTCTTCCAGTACCTTAATCTCCTCTTTGAGCTCGGACTCCCTGGTCCTGGACAGTGACTGCTCTTGAGCAGCCGTGTCCTGTTGTGCACAAGACAATGTGCACATGGTGCACGTGAAAAATGGCGGCAGCGCTGATTTTACTTATATCGATTGTAGTTGCGGTTTCTCCGTATCTACTGGACGATGTTTCTCAACATCCTCTACAGAGGTTCATAGCTGAACGTATCTCCGAAACATCCGGTGAGTTCCTGCTCAGTATTTCCTCCGACCTGTTGGTGGACCCATCGTGTGGTTGGTCGCCAAATGTGTTTCGCGTGAAGAACGTCTATGAGTCCGGACGTAGGAACCTCTCCTGGCACCTAAACAGAGTGCTCCAGCTACTGGTATTGCTGTGTGGTGACATCGAGAGGAATCCTGGACCAAATTACAAACCCTCCTACGTGGATAGGGAACGCTCGACACCTCTTCTGACCTCCTCTACATCCGTTGACTCCAGTGAACCGCTCTTTCCAGCCCCAGGATTTACGGTATTACACCTTAACATCAGGAGCCTCTATCAGTCTCTTCACGATCTCAGGGAAGTTGTCCAACAATGTAAACCTGACGTTATGGCTTTGAGTGAGACCTAGCTGGATGATTCCATCTCTGATACGGAACTAGCCTTGGTAAATTATAATCTGTTTCGGAAGGACAGGAACCGTCACGGTGGTGGTTTAGCTGTGTATGTTAAATCATCTCTTACAGTCTCATCTTTGGATTCTGTAACATTTTCCCATTCATCTTTTGAATCTCTATGGATTTCAATTTCCGGACGCCAACTCCCTTCCTCTGTTGCATTTTGTGTTTGTTATAGGCCACCTTCTTCTTCTTCAAGTTTTGTTGACAACTTCTTTTCAGATATCGAGGCAGTTATGGTGGTGCATAGACGCATCATAGTATGTGGAGACTTCAACATCAACCTCCTTAATAACTCACCTCTTACTACTAAATTCTATAACCTCACCCAAATGCTAAATCTCCGCCAAGTTATCTCTGTTCCCACTCAAATCACACCTACATCTGAATCTCTCTTGGACCTATGTATTGTTGACGATCCCAACTCCGTTGTGAACTCTGGCACTCTTGATTTTGGGATAAGTGACCACCTGTTATGTTTTGCCATCTTCAAATGGAAATCTGTCCCACTGCAGAAGCTATCTACGGTCTACCGGAGATCAATGAAGAATTTCAATCAATCTGATTTCAATGCAGACCTTGAGATAGCACCATGGAGCATTCTTGAAATGTTTGATGATCCATCCGATAAAACAGAAATCTATAATCTACTCCTGTCAGATATTCTTGATCTTCATGCCCCTCTCAAGAAGGTCATAACTCGGAAGCACAATGCTCCTTGGATCACGCGAGATCTACGCAAGAAGATGATTTATCGTGACCGCCTACATCGGAAGTTCCTGCAGACCCGACTAAACACTGACTATGAAAGGTATAGGAAATTCCGCAATCAAGTGACAGAGTGGCAGAGATCAGCCAAGAAGTCTTATGTGTCTGATCTTGTGGCAAAGAAAGGCCATCCCTCAAATCTGTGGTCAGCGATTAAAGTCTGTAAGTGCAATGGTCTTTCTGCCAAGTCATCAACCACTAACACTCCATCTGCATCCAATCTCAATTCCTACTTTGCTTCGATCACCTCAGCAAATCACGCAGTTGCCCATGACTCAGTTGTACCATTAAGTCCATCTGCTCATGTTGATGTTTGTGATCTACCTTTGATCTCACCATCCACCTGCTCTGCTCTTCTATCTGAACTTAACCCTAAGACTTCATCTGGTGTAGACACTGTTAGTGCTGTAGTACTACGATCCTCTCCTGAAACTCTATCTACCCCCTTGGCCACCATTATCAACTCCTCTATTGCTTCAACTTCCTTTCCTAGTCAGTGGAAGTCAGCTATTATTCACCCTCTTCACAAGAAGGGTCCCACTTCTACCTGTTCAAACTACCGCCCTATATCGATGCTTCCAGCAGCCGGCAAAGTAGCGGAAATGTATATAGTAAATATTCTAACTGACCACTTAGAAAGAAATAACCTGCTTCACCCACTCCAATCCGGTTTTAGACGTGGTCACTCTACGCAATCCCTTCTCTTGTATCTCACTGACTCCTGGTATAAATCTTTAGACAGGGGGGATATGGTTGGCGTTGTGTATCTGGACATAGCCAAGGCTTTTGACACTATCAACCACTCCCTACTTCTTCACAAACTGAAAGTTCAATTCAATTTGAGCGATCAATTTTGCCAGTGGATAAAGTGCTACCTTTCCAACAGAGTCCAAGCAGTTGCTGCCAACGGTACAGTCTCACCATATCTCTCTATTGGCTCCGGTGTCCCGCAAGGATCAGTCCTTGGCCCCCTCCTATTTTCAATGTATATTAACGATCTCCCTGCAGCCACAACTTCCCCTTCACAGACAGCTTTGTTCGCGGATGACACTACCATCTTTGCATCTGGCAAGACAACTGCCATTATTAGCTCCAGATTGAACACCATTATGTCATGTGTGAACCAGTGGCTGATTGACAATGGCCTATCCTTGAATGTAACAAAGTCAAAATGCATGCTGATTCACCCTAAGAGGAAACACCCTTCAGCCCTGAACATCACTTTCAACGGTTCTATTATTGAACAAGTGGAGACTTTTAACCCTTTAACGCCGGTTGACACATTTATGTGTCATAATATTATTAGCCCTTAAACGCCGGATGACACATTTATGTGTCATAACGGAGCACGCGAAATTTAAGTTGTTTTGCTGGCACTAAAACTTGGAGCAGCTACTTCTGCTACCCTAACCCTAACCCTAAGGGTCCTGTAGCAATGTGAGAGCTTTCATACGGCGTACCTATCCGGTCTTCTTGTCGCCCGCACGGCGAACCATTAAGTGGTACCATGCTGACACCTTCTTCCTCGACGAAAGTAGCCGTCCACATTTGCGCGCGCGGGTGTATACAAAGCGGCGAGAGTCAAAAGCGACCCTACAATCCTACGGGGTGACAGCCGTAGACTAACCTTCAGCTTCGCGCCCCGCACTTACGTTTGACTTCACGCCAATCTTCCTCGACGGAACGAGCTGTCTCCATCGTTGCTTCCGTTGCATTTACACAACGGCGAATAACAAGAGCTACCAAGAATCCTCCTGGATCACGGACATACATGATAAAATCCTTACTGAATCCGTTTCGGCTGTAAGAAAGGACTATAAAGTGTAATACGCAACGATATTGGTTCTCACCTAGGCGCCGCCATTTAAAGTCCGGCGTTGGGGGGGGGGTCGGCGCGAATTATAAACTTCGGCGCTAAAGGGTTAAGCTTCTGGGGGTCATCATTGATCACCATCTGCACTGGCAACCTCACATAGATAGTTTAGTTAAATCTGTCTCGCGTAATGTTCACCTAATGAGGAGGCTCTCCTGGCTCCTACCCGTCAGTGCTCTAAAAGCTTTCTACTTCGCCTACATTGCAACTAGTTTTGATTACTGCAGCCTTGTCTGGGACCCCTGTTGCTCGACTGACTCCACCCGCCTTCAACGGCTTCAAAACTATGCAGGTCGCATCATCCTGAAGGTCCCCAAATCTTCATCTGCAACTGAGGCTCTAGCTACCCTTCAATGGGCATCCCTCTCAGATAGGCGACAGCAGAAACTATTCACCCTAAGTCAGGAACTATCGCAACCGAAGTCAGGAAAGTCTCCCCCATCGTACCTAAGGAAACTCTTAACAAAGGTATCAGACGTACACCACTATCATACAAGAGGGGCTGTTAGAGGCCATCTGCTTGTCAATCAAGTTCACAAGGAATATGGGAAGAAGGCCATTAGTTACAGATTAACCCAATTAAGGAACTCCTATTAATCCATAATTATTATTACGACTATATATTCCAATTTCACCTTACTGCATGTGAATATCCTGTTACAATTATTTAATATGCTTATACCACCTTGATAATATCACTCCCATTTTCTTTTGTCTTCATTAGGTCATCTTTTCTTTACTACATTTTTTCACTACTAGCTATTTTACTTTATTACATGTCATTGTATTATTCACTGGGCTCCCTGGAAAGTAGCCATTTGGCTAAGTGGAGTCACCAGTCTAATAATGATTTGATACTGATACTGATACTGCTTAAAAAAGATACACACAATAAAGGTCCCGAAAGCGCACACATGCATGCATGCAGTCACACACACACATATGCAAATGCACACGCACAAACACACACAAACGCATGCACTCACACGTAAACGTACACGTACACACACATGTACGCACACACACACGCACACACACACACACACACACACACACACACACATATACACACACACAAGAACAGGGTATATGAATGTGCACCTTTGCAAACTGTTCAATGTCACGTGGAAGAATCTCCAGCTGCTTCATTTGCTTTTGAAGTTTCTCAACTTCTGCCTCCATATCGGATCTCGCTTCTTCCAGTACCTTAATCTCCTCCTTGAGCTCTGACTCTCTGGTCCTTGACAGTGACAGCTCTTGAGTAGCCGTGTCCTGTTGTGCACAAGAAAATGTGCCTAAAAGAGACATACACAATAAAGGTCCTAAAAGCGCACTTTTACCTGGGCTTTCAAAGCTTGCACTAGCCGCTCCTTCAGACGGGTCATCTCCTCCTGTTGCTGTCTCTCCCCCTCCCGGCTAGCCTCCAGCTTGGTTTTAAGAGCCACGTTGTCCATGAAGAGGTTGGCCACCTTCCGCTCTAGGTCCTTCCGCTCCAGGTCCTTCCGCTCCAGGTCCTTCACCTTGTCCTCCAGTTCGCCCACCTTAGACTGCCACTCATCAGTTGCACCGACATCACTGCCCTTCGGTGGAATGACTTCCTCCTCAGACTGTACATGTGAGCAGATAAGGCATCACTGATCTCACTGGACATGCTAAGGCACTTAATGCAGAAATGAACTCTTACACGACAACTCTTTCAAAACTACAAACCAGCATGTGGTCTTGTCTTAATTCCTTTTCACGCTTGCATAAAACTCCTAATCATGTGCAAGGTGACAGACCTTAGTAGATTGCTTGCAAGTTGCCACCTTTACTATATATGTTACTATGTTCTGCCTATTGCTAAACAAAAAATGTATAACTGCAGAGAGGCAAGCGTGAGCGAGTGAGTGAAGCAAAGGCCATACGTATGTGTGCACCATTCGAGATATAAATATTTGGCCCATATATGGCAGCTGGTCAGGTGGGTTACTTCACATCTAGGACACGCTTTCGCTCATGTGTTCGCATCTACAGATCAATCCATTTGGGAGAAAAATGCAGGAGCTGTTACTGCCAGAGCATGTAGTGCATGCAGTGGCCTATGCTCAAGCCATAAATGGTGTCTGGAATTCGCCAGGGCCTGCAAGGGGCTAGTCTGGCTAGCTAGACTGTCCCATTTAACCACCCGAGGCGCAATAGGGAAGGGAAGGTCTAGCGGTAGTAACGATTATTTCACACCTTCACATTATCAAACTCACACCTCGTGCATTGATGATACGACATATGGTCAGCCCCAACTACGCAGGAGTAATGTAGCATATCGATCGCTACAGCACTCATGCGTACATCGGATGGATGAGATCCAGGATTCCAAGGTGTGACTGAGCTCCAGCAAACTATGAATACTATTAGCATGAATTCCTGCCAGTAGTATCTGATTGGTCGATTAGGTGTGAACTAATCGTTACTACCGCTAGACCGCCCCTTCCATGCCCGAAGCGCCCAGGCAATTAGATGCGACGGTCTACCGAGAGCCATACTAGCAAAGGGCTGGATGATTACGCCAAACAGACGTTGCAATTGATCAAGCACATTGCACAACATAGGTGCATGCAATGCATGTCTTATTTGCTATTCGTATCCTATCGTATTCGTATCGTATCGTATTCGTATCGTTGGATGAATGCTGAAATCCAAGTTGTTCATTCACTGACAAGATATGAACATTCCAAAAAATGGACAACTTCTATAGTGGCTTCAATATTATGTATGTGATGGCGTAATACAAACATTGTGGTTGCTGTACAGTTGATAAAGCAAGATGCTAAGTGTACATACTACTACATACAAATGCATTAGCTAAAGGAGCTTTGGTAGCTAACTGGCTAGCTAGACTCTCTAAGTCTGGCAGTGTGTAACCACTGACCAGCTTTAGAACTACCGTGAATACGAAAGAATCTTGAGCGTCATCACAGCATTGGGAGCCTGATAGATGGGGCTCACCTAGGTCCGAAGACCGATAGAGATTATTCAAAGGTCTTCGGACAGTAACGGCCTAGATAATCTCTATCGGTCTTCGGACCTAGGTGAGCCCCATCTATCAGGCTCCCAATGCTGTGATGACGCTCAAGATTCTTTTGTAATCACAAACACACGCAGCAATTATAACTTAATATCAACTACCGTGAAATTGTGCAGTGGTCTGCCAAACTGCCAGGCTGCTTCCCCTGATGGTCTCATTTGTAGCTATGTGGCCAATAGCTAGCTAACTAGCTAGCTAGCTACCAAGAAGAACGGAGAATCTAGCCAACAACAGTGGTGCCATCAAAGTACCGTCGCAAGGTCGATGTCAAAAGATCGCCGTCAAAAAGGCTATCAAAGGAGCAACTTTAAAGGGACGCTGTGGCAGAGAAGCCCATCTTTGGTGGGCTCCCTGCTAGTTCTATATAATATAGAATATTGGAATGGACAAAAAGACATTCAAATGCTAGCTAACATTCAAATATAATTGAATAATGGAACATTTGTCCCAGCACTAATACGATCTGGAGGTGTTTAGGGACTTTAATGAGACTCCACCCACGCAAAGTCATGGTAATATGAAAAAGTCATTTTTTCCTGCATTATTAATGCAACCTGATGTAATGTTGCATGATTGTATGATTGCATGAGTGTATTTCTGCTCATGCTGCATGATTTACCTTATGTATGCCTGTAATTAATTGTTTTTTGTAAATTGTTTTGGATTGATTGATGCTCGGCTGTTCGGAGAAGTGTGTTTTGTGTCCTTCTCCCACCAGATCGCTGTGTAGCCTTGATCACAGGAATAGCTACCCATGGATGGATCAGGCTGTCCATCACTGTAACTCACATGTGTGTCCGGGATTTCAATGTCTCCTGATTCTGGAACTGGACCATGCAGGTCAGGCACAAGGGCACCTGAATGGGAGCCACACAATACAGCAGATCTCATGATAGGCATGTGCACAGCCTCACATCACCACCAACATGCACTACTGCGCTCTAGTGTTTCAAAATAATCCATACAATAACAGTGAACATCATCCACTCTAACAACTATTGTGTCTGTGCTGGAAAACCTATCCAAGGCCTCAGCATAACCCCATACATGCGTACTTTAAAGATGCCCTAACTCCAAATCTACCATTTCCATGTCTGCACTGTACAAACACCAGAGACAGCCTCATACACACACACTCTAAACACTAACCATGGGAATCCCATTGTTGCTCAATCCTTTTGGTGCTGAGAGGTTGACCAGACAAAGGCTCCTGAATGCAATACAGGAAACTGGTGATTATATAATGTCACATCAAGTCTTAATGACAATGACAGCCTCAACACTTTCAACCAAAACACTGTTTTGCTCCCAATGCCATGAATTGAAGAATGTCCCATCTTATATGCTTGTCAAAACTGTGCTGCAAGTGACAAGTGGCAAGTGTCACACAGAAGTGCCCCCCTATGAAAACGCCCCCCCCTAGAGTGATTTTGGCAAACACTTGCTGAAATAGGTCTCCCCTGACTGAATATGGTGGTATTGGACAGAAATAGCAAGAAGGACATTAGTAGGGACATGATATGGCAACCATTGCTCTGCAGAAAACTGTACGAGGTTGTCGAAAAAGGCACAAAAGTAGGCAGTAACGGTCTGGTGGGCGGATCGCATCCAGGAGGAGTGAAGACCAATGAGCTACAAAGATGTGCATGCCATCATGCCATGCAATGTTGAGCAAGTGCTGTACACACAGCTCCCTACCTTGGTGTTGGGGTCAAGCAAGCAGTAAGTTTGGTGGGGCAGGACCTGTGTGAGGGATGCAGAACTTGACAACCACCAACTATCATGGGCATGGTTATAGTCAGACCTCTTTGAAGCTGGATTAAAGTGGATCACCAGTGTGCATGTTCACACAGGCATATATACAGTATGGACATCTCAGCTACATATTAACACTTCAAACTACGTAGTTACGGTGAAATAATATTGCAGAAAATCTTGTGGTCATTCATGTCCTAGTATGGGTATGACAAAAGAGACTCATAAGCTGGACTTAGCTTAAGCTGCCTATGATAATAGGTATGCAAATTTTAGATCTATTGTGGGATGGAAAATTTGACATCATTATTTGAGAGTTTTAGAGTTGACGGTGAATGGTACCATCATAAGAAGCCATCATGTGACACCCTCCGTGGGTAACGGACACAGTGAAATCTCCTAACATGAGTTTTTTCTTTGTCCTGAGGCGATCATTCGACACAGCCACCCAACTCTTAGAAAACAAACTTTTGTTGAAACCTCATTTTGTCAAACATTTGTGCTGGTCTAAAATTAACTGCTGTCTCTCACGATGAAGATTGACATCAGATCTTGGGTCAGGTGACCATCTACATTCAGCGTAAATGCTGATTTAAAACTCTCTATTATTAACAGTGTGGCTTCAAACTGGATTAAGTAATCAAATATTCGCAAAAGTTAAATTTGACAGTGTTGCAGGTCAAAATTGTGAAATTGTCCATAACTTTACCGGTAAACATATTTCAGTTAGCCAGGTCATACGTTGGTGCAGCTTCTCCAGCGAGTGTTACTGGGAAACATCGGCTACACCTGCCCACAGACTATCGTCTAACTATACGTATACGTGCATCAGTATTCCATTGAAAATTTTGATAATGCTAAACAATGCATACAGTTGTATTCAAGGGTATATATACACTCATTAATGCAAAGGTGAAGCAAACAAGACAGAGTATAAAGTCCCTCACCTCTGTCGCTTGCAGAAGGTCTGCAGTGAAGGGCTTGCTCCCCCTCAGCAGTGACAGGAAGAAGCCCACAGAGGGAATGAAGGTGAACACTCCGGGGATGAACACTTCAATGATGTCCAGCTCCAACAACACCCACACTGTGGGCAATTGCATGCTGCACTGTACGATGTCGTGGATGTACTCGCAGGAAACAAGGAAGGTGATGGCGGTGCTGCGGCTCTCATCAGCATCCTGACAGATGATCTTCTCTTGCGGTATGTGATAGGCTGTGCCGAGGAGTCTCACTTGAATGCGGTAGCAGTCTTCACTTGTAAAGCCACCGATAGATTTTGCAGATGTAATCTTCAGTGGGATCAGCTTCTCCTCTTCATTGGAACCCGTTCTCTTCTCATCAATCTTGGGTTCTTTGGCCAGGGCATCTCTTAGGAGTGTGGCTCGCTGGTAAATAGCCAAATGCGTGTTGTAGTGCAAAAGTATCCCTTCTGCAGCTTGCCGCTCAGGTGCAGATTCTGGGATGGCTGCTACAACCTTCCTGAAAAAGCGAGTATTGTCCCACATTCTCTTCACGGACATCACACCAAAGAGGCCGTCAACCGATTCAGCAGATGCAATTGCACCTTCTGCCACTGCCTCTTTATGCAGGCCTAGTTGGCAATGATTGTCTGCTGCTATCTTCACCTCTGTAAAGTGAGGTGTCAGCAGTTTTGCAATGCGAGTGAGGAAGTTGCTGTACAACAGCTTGATGATGTCAGTTGGATCGGATTCAGAATGGAGGTCTGCGATGTCTTGAGCCAAAAGGTCCATTTTAAGATCCATGTAGTCATGAAGACTTTTCTTGGCAACCGACTGCTGCACCGCAGGGTCATCAGAACTTCTAGCAGACAACCTGTGGCGTTTTCGTGACAGCTCTGCAGGGATGTAATACATATTTTGTTTTACAACTAAATTTAACTGCAAAGACATTCCTGAAACATTAGTACATGAACGTACTACAGTAGTCAAAGTAATTGCAGTAAAGGTTAGTGCATTCATTAAGAGAGATGGTTTGAAGTAGTACCTAACATTGAGTACATAAAAATAAGAATGTGCAACTGCAAATACTCTCACCCATAGGCATGGTGATACATTAATATTCTGAAGTAATGGTGAGCTTGGCCGCTTTGTATGGAGTGGTCAAGTGGCAACTTACAAAGACGATTACGGTTACGGAACAATTTCCATTAAAGAGTACGAGCTGAGAACCTGCTGTGTATCCACCATGAATATCCTAGGACCCCACTGTAGAGGCATGGATGGCAGCAATGCTTTTAAATCAAGGTTTGTAAATTATTGTAGACGTTTCTTTCCTTGCAGGCATTGCAGGCATTTCCTAGGCATTGTCCCGACAATCAAACCTACGTAGCACCAAACTGTAGATGTTCCCAGACTGGCGAGTGAGTTAATGGTATTCATGCATTATGCTGACATATTGATAGCGTTAGCGTGCTCACATGTGATGTTTTGCTGCGTCGTTTTAGACAAATGCTGTTATAAGTGCGTGAATAGTGGTTGCATACTCTTGTCTCTATGCACTCCTGCTAACATTACGATATAGACATAACTTATGTGCCATACGTATATTCCTAGTATAAGTGTGTTATAGACGTACGTGACACGAAAAACTAACATTTTTCCGCAGACGTCCCACGTTGGTTTTCTGCGGATAGCCGTGCGGCAATACGCAGACGCCCGTGTGGCATGCGCGGACTATCCGCAGGAATGTCGAAGATTACCTTGGAAGAACGCGGGCGTTGGCTGCTGAATCAAAATCGCAGTCGCAAAATGGGATCGACTGACAAGGCCACTGGACATTCCAACAGAAGTGTCAGTGTTGGGGCTGTCGCCAGCTATGAACACGCAATAGCCCAAGAAGACGTTGACCAGTGCCTTGCCGCATGCAGATCTTCATTATATTTGCTATGTTGATTGCAATGCTAACGTGAGCCATCTTTCGCCAAGTACACATGGCTGTGAAGTGTGTTTCGTTTGTTCATTCGTTCGTTCAAGATGACGACTTAGAAGTAAGACTTAGATTCAAGAATTCGCTCGCAGACGTAACCAGAAGAAAGTAGCGACTGGAGAAAAAGAACCATGACCCGGCGCCTGAACTCATAGCCTACGCCCTAACGCGGAGCTTCAGCCATGCAAGCCACCAATTTGGACATTATTCTTTGTCCCCAATTAATAATATTAATCTTCCCATTTCTCTCTTTATTTTCTTTTATGTTTATTTTTTATTAAGTTTCCTTTAATTTTAGTTTATTAATTTATTTATTACATTGTACTAGGTTGTGTCCTATTGTTATTTTAATTTTATCACCACCACCACCCTTTCTTTTTTGTTTTATTTAGGTTTTGTTATGTACGTATTTAGGTAAACACGTGCGTGACCACATCATCGTCTGACTGCCCTTTTGTATTTTTACATGCGTGCCTGTAAGTGTCAATTAGTCACTGATGAAGGCAGCCGTAGTTTGATGAAACGTCTGAATTACTGTTCCAGTGTTCTGGCTAGCGCAATGAATCAATTGGAGTGGATCTAACATTGGAGTACACATGCAAGTCCCTCCCTTTCTACTTGTGCATACTTCCTTTCAGTTGAGGTAAGGGAGCGCGAGGCAAATGCAATGGGTAGCTCAGTCCCATCTGGCAAGCCATGGGGCAACACCACCCCAATGCTATAGGCGAACACATCACAGGACAAAACCAAGTCTAGATCCGGATTAAAGTGCATCAATACTCGAGAGGACAATAGCAATCTCTTGGAGGCCTGGAAAGCTTGCTCCTCCATTATCATCCACTTCGGTGGCCACGAGGCCCTCAGCAGTTGAGTGAGTGGAGCTGTCTCTGTACGACACACCCAGAATGGTCAGTAAGAAAAAGGCATTGAAAAGAGAGAAGACTGTTCCTCTCCTTCACAGAGGAGATTTGAGAGCCACTTACAATGGAAGTCACACTACGGCAAAAATGATGGTGATCGCCACGTCTTGTTCCCTTGGTCACACTTCATGTTTCGTACTGTGACCATCACCGTGAGCTTAATGTCACTTGAACATGGCAGTGGCAATATCTGCCATAGCAACAATAACGGTGACAACCTAGGTGACTTTTGGCAAAGAGCAATAACAATTTTCTGTTGATCTAGTGAACATAAAAGTGATTGATGGCTGCAGGAGGGTGGTCTATTACTTGAAATACTTGCCATAAGTTTGGCCGAGATACCAAAATGTGTCTTTGCTCACTCTGAAGTGTATAGAGATTAACTTCTCTTCCCAGTCTGGGTATATCCTTCCCATGCTTCTTCAGGCAGGCATCTTTCTCTCAGAATCCCTGCTCTCTTGGAGTTGCCCAAAACTGTCAAGAAGATCGCAGGGAATGAATCAGTTGCTGGAAAGGTGGAAGAAACAAGAGCGATGACCAAAGTGACGTCGACAGTGCTATACAGCTCTTGCGCAGACTCAGATGGTGATTCAAAATGTATCCTCAACTCCGATGGCGATTCCTGCTTTCGTGGAAAATGGCGCAAGGCTGAAAAACGAGAGAAAGCACATCCACAAAGGTACTCTTTGTGTTGCTATGAAAGTGTGACCGATTGTTCCCAGTGACGTTTTGTACTGAAAATGTCACCGTCACCATTGCCGTCATTAATGTCATAGCTTGACTCCTCGTCTTACCACAATGTTCAATAAATGTGCAACTTCAATTACATTTGCCAATCTTGGATTCTAACCTCAACCTCAACATCTCACTGTTACTTGCCACTTGCTACGTGATTGCTTAGTAACACTCAAAGTCGTAACATTAGCCCCTATCACTTGAAACCAGCATTGCACCAATGACAGCCCTCCTGGCAGTCCAGTGTTGAAGGAAATGGAAACTATAGTGAACGCTAGACAGAAGCAGAAACTGTTGATACAATTTTAGAAGACCTGAAGGCAAAAGTGCAGCCCAGATGTACAGGATCTAAACACTAAATTTGTAAAACCAAACATTGTTCACACTGCACATACTTATGAACGTCTTTCCTACCAGCATTTACTCTAGCGGTTGCCATTTGCCATCCAGCATCGTGACACCGTTGCCTTACTGGGTACATTGCCATGGATCTATAACGCAGTCTTCTGTTGATTATTTTAGTGTTTAACAACTATCCTAATATAATCCCAACTATAAATATAAATAACTACCGTATTCTCTCTAAAAATTCATCACTCTAAATATTCGTCACCCACTAGAAATACATTCAAGTTCATTCTAATTGCTGACGAATTTCTGGTTTTTCTAATTTGTCACATCTTCTTAATAATTCGCCAGACAGAAAGAACATTCCAATATTTTGTCACAAGAGACAGCCACATGTTGTGCCACAATCTTTGTTCCTTGGTTGAGCTACGTATACACAAAGACAACTAACAAGCATATATATCAAGGCTTCAATCTCGCTCCTCACCGCTGTGAACTCGAGAGGGAATTAGCATGAGATGGATGCAACTGCGGATTACCCCCGTCTTCCTTCTACCTGTTCGATGTGGAAGCTTCAGAGTTCAAATCCCGCCATTTTGTCTCGAGAAACGTCCGCAACGAAGCGCTCCAAGGTTTCACCGCTCGTTCTAATGTTTTGTTGAGATAATATAGATATATTAGTCACCCTCGGCCATCTTGTTCATTCCAATTCTAATTGCAACTAAGTATCAGAGTTTTCTGGCCACAGTTTGTGACAAATTGTTTGAGAGAACATGGTAATCATGCATTCACAAAATAAAAGCAGGACTTTCTAATTCAGCTGGCAAGTGGTGTAAATTTAATGCGAAAGATTGACAGATTTATACCTTACAAATACTACTATTGATTAGATGATGATATTAGCTGCGTATGGTTGTGATCATTGAGAATCTGAGCGGAATCACAGCTGGGAGTCCGATGGTTGGGACTCCAATTAATTTGAGACCAATTAATCCAGGTCTAATTATAGAACTTTGGATTATGCCATTACGTCCGAAGACCTCTGAAATGGCAAAAGAGTAGGAAAGAAACACACGTTCACCACACGCTAGCATACACAAGAGGCATATGCATTTAAAATACTAGGTTGGAAGCATCAAAGATGGCACCTGTGTATGGTAGCGTGTGTCTTTCGCCATTTCAGAGGTCTTCGGACGTAATGACATGATCCAAAGGTCTATAATTAGACCTGGATTAATTGGTCTCCGGACCAAAATAATTGGAGTCCTAACCATCGGACTCCCAGCTGTGATACCGCTCAGATTCTCAATGATCACAACCATACGCAGCTAATATCATCATCTAATCAATAATACGCTAGGGCAAGCTACATAAGGGCAGGAATGAGGGGTGGCTGCAGGTGGGAGCTGTAGCTTAGTGGCAGAGCAATGGCACAGTATGTCAGAGGCCCTGGGTTCAACTCCCTGTGGCTCCACCATTCTTTCCTGCTCTTTTGCCATTTCAGAGGTCTTCGTACGTAATGGCATGATCCAAAGGTCTATAATTAGACCTGGATTAAGTGGTCTCCGGACCAAATTAATTGGAGTCCCAACCATTGGACTCCCAGGTGTGATTCCGCTCAGATTCTCAATGAATACTATATATTACCATAGGACAGTTTCATCAAGCTGATCGCAAGGAGAGGCTTTCCACGGATAGATCTGAATAACTAATGCCTCATTAAAAATATCATAATCATGTGCAAATGTACCATTAAACCTAACCCCAACCCTTGCCTTAAGACTGGACAACGTAAAGCATGAAGTGAGTTGCCCTATTACAGTAGATGCATGCAGTGAAACATCTCCCACTAGCAGGTTACTGCACAGCTAGCTCTTGTGCTGCTCTCACTGCAAAGCACGGCAGAGCTACCTAATTCAGGTAATCTAACAAGTGAGCCTTCAATCACCTATTGCAGAAGAGTGCTCAGTGGTCTTACTCTCCTCAAGGTCACCTGCAGAGGAGCACAAAAGTAAGCTATTGAAATGGCAATGCTACAGACCTGAATGAATAACGTGATCGTGCAAACATAGAAATGTAAAAACCAAGAGGCATATACGCATTTAGAATACTAGGTTGGAAGCATCAAAGATGGCACCTGTGTATGCTTTCATGTGGTGACCACGAGTCATGCACACAATTTCAGAGAGCTCGCTCCATGCACTTTCAACTCTATCAATGAATCAAGACTGACTACTAAAGGTCATGCAACAGAATACTACACTCCTCCCCCTCTAATAGGGAACTATTTCAATCAAGTATAACGATTAGCTGGCCTTCTGGTACGGGATGATCTGCGGAGATTGGGCTCGGAGCACTCAACGATAGTGCTGTTAGGAGCGGTTACCTCTGAAATAGATCCTTGTAAAAAATAGGTAGCGATGATTTTGTTTTGTTTGTAAAAACCAACCGATAAAGTTATATTGTCACATACCGCACACTACGTACAAGCACACAAGTCTAAATCACTGGGAAGCAATAGACACACCTGCAGTTGGGATCCTGGGTGTTTGCACTGCTGCGCGAATGTCCTCTACGGCTGCTGAACCACAAATCATTCCTACAGCATTTAGGACAGTCTGCCATGTGCGAGGCTGGCTCCCTGTGCCAGGAGATCCTTCTAGCCACTTGGCAAACATCTCCCTGGGTCGATCAGCTTTCTCTTGCTGATGAGCAACACCATCCAGGACAAAGGGCTTGACATCAAGTGCCAACCCAAGGTTGTACCACTTGGGAGCTACACGGGGCTCTGCGAAGCAAACTACATCCCTCAGGGTGGGCTGGTCGCTGAGTGACGTAACAACCGTACCTGCAGGAGACGACCGTAGACAATAAACTTCCGCTGTAGACAAATACATAAATCTAAGCTGATCCTAGCTATGCTGTAGCGACCTTCGAATTCAGATAATGCGGACAGATAACATGCAGTATGTCATACCTCGCGCTTGTAGCTCTCCTGAGCTCTGCTTTGCTTCAGCGGTAGCGATCTCTTCCTCGCGTCGAACAACCGCTTGATCTGCGGAGGAAGGTGGAGTCACCGGGTCTTCCGCGGTACTTGACTCAGCCAGTCTCTTCACCTCATCGGCTAGTTGAGCAAGTTTTCCTCTAGCGTCTCTAGGCAACTGGTCGTGGAGCTCAAGGAAGAGCCGATCTAGTGCCACAGAAGGCACTTCTCGAGGCACTTCTTGCCCGCCTCCGTCCGCCATTACACGTGGGGAAGGACGGCGGGTTGCAGTGAGCACGTGTGACCTTTGCGAATCGAATTCCCCTTGACCTGGCAGTTGTATGTGTTTGGTGAGACAACATATTGCTCTGGCTTAACACTTTATTGTATGTATGCATGTACTGGCAGCCGTACGTGTATGCTAAGACCTTCTCTGGTCCTCGGTACAATCGGTAGACTTTAGAGCAATGTGTCCCATCTGTCTACACTGAACTGGGTAACACCTGTACATTCCCGACCTGTAAGTACGTAGCTAGCTACGTAGCTGTGGATAAGGAATGCCGACGCCTGTTCACTGTGTACTTGTCTCCCCCAAATCCCCACTGTGCATGAGCCATCGCCCTTTCCCTCCCCACTTTTCCAGGTGTGTGTGGCCTGCTCCTATTTGGTGCAACACCTCCGCATTTGACCACATGGACCTGCCCTCCTCACTCAACAGTGCCTTCTGCGATGCAAGGACTGCAGTGGGTGAGTCTGCACAGGGTGTGGGCAGTTGTGGGCTGTTGTGCTATTGTAGTACATATTGCTCTGGCTTAACACTTGTATGAGTTTGTTGTTACCTGAGGCTATGGCACATATAAACTGTAAGGATACCTTATGCTGTATGCAAAAGATAAGACAAAAGAACAACATGTTGTTTTGTGGTTACAAGCATACAAATTGGGATTCACAATCTTGTACCTGGTAGTGCAGATGCTGTGTGGGTGATTGGTACAAATTGCTCTTCGTCATGCGCACACATCTCCCGCCTACTCCTCGTAGCTCCTCTCAAGGTGTAGACCAATGTGAATGTGATGGTTCCTGGCTGAGTCAGAAGAGTGACCAGTGCAGGATCATTGGCAGAACCACTCAGCTTGTGAGGGGGAGCACTTCCTCCTGTTCCTGTGCTGGTGGAGGATGGGCCTATGTGTGTGTGCTCAGCGAGGTGAGAGGCTGTTGTGCATGTGGCAGGTTTGTGCACCATGAGTGTTCATGCTGGTCTGAACTGTTGACTGTTCTGGCAGAACACTTGTTGTGGGGTACATGCACACTCCCTGCCTTACTCCACACTGTTGACAGTCTCACTTTGTGATACCTGACACAGTAAGCACAGTGATGTGGGTGACAGTGGGTGGGGCCACCTGAGAGGATGGGGGTGGGGCAGCCGCAATACCAGTTGTTCCAGAAGCATTGGAGAGGGAGAGTGTGTGTCAGAATGTCCTCTAATTAAGACGTGAGAGGGCATTGTGTGGAAAGAGTGTATCTTCTGTTCATGCTTTGTTGACCTCTTTTAAGTTTGTGACAATGCGTGCAGTTAATTGATTATAAGAAGGTAGGCCCCATACCCATTCTTAAGTTCAGACTGGGTACCTACGTATTGTAAAACTTGAAGTGAAGACTATTCTATGCTGAGGGTACATGTACGTGCCCTGAATTGTGATCCTTCAAAGTCCAAATATGTATGTATATGACTACATAATGAATCTCGGTCTGAGTCGTTGTACGAGGCTGCATGTTCGCTGCACAGGCAGTGTGATTCTTCAAGAGAATCAGGTGATTGTGCAAACAGGCATGTGGTCTTTTCTGGCCGTTGCTAAGAATGTGCGTGTACCATGATACAGTCAATTGGCTTATTTACATCATGGTTCTCCTGCGTCAAATATTGGCCATTTCTGTACTATTGTTGTTCTTTCATTATCCCACTTGTAAAGATGACTACCGTATGTCTCAAACTACCGTACATTGCAAAATGTTTGCAGATTTTGAGAATAGACCATGTTTGCAAAGGATGAGGACCGCGCGACGAGCTACTCAGTTTGTGCTTAGAGGTTGAGGACATTTTAGTATTGTGCAATCTGACAGACTCATTCACAAAATTTTATTCACGAACATTTCTGCCAGCGATTTGCAACATTATTTTGTCGTTAAAATTTTGCAACATACATATATATATATATATATACATAATATTTATATATACTTGAACTGTATATAATTATATACATATACAGTATGAAAGTGGATTATGTGGAGTTGGTTCCTGCAGTTACAGTAGGAGAGAGAGTGTCTGTAAGACTTCTGTGGTGAAGGCCTTGAAGGACTTTGTGGAGCAAATGTCTGACCACGATGACCTCCTGCAGTCTGTCTGCTGGACAGTGTCCTGTGTAGCATTTGCCACTGATGGTTAGTGGCCACATGGAAGGGGGGGGGGGGGGGGTTTCTTATCCCCCGTTGTTGCCATGGTGATGATGAACAGACTCGAGTCGGGTGACCCTGTATGAGGACAGTGCTCTTGATGTTGTGTGTGACCACGATGACCTCCTGCAGTTTGTCTGCTGGACAGTGTCCTGTGTAGCTTTTGCCACTGATGGTTAGTGGCCAGGTGTCTGGTTTTGATGTGTGTGTGTGTATGTGTGTATGTGTGTGATGACTGTAGATGTGTATTCAGCAACAAACGCAATCTGTATTTAATATTCTGGAATAATTTTCTGTAACTCTGGGTTGGAGACACACTCTGTGCCGAAGGTGACAAGTACATTGTTTTCTTATCCCCTGTTGTTGCCATGGCGATGATGAACAGACTAGAGTCGGGTGACCCTGTATGAGGACGATGCTCTTGATGTTGTGTGACCACGATGACCTCTGCAGTTTGTCTGCTGGACAGTGTGCTGTGTAGCATTTGCCACTGATGGTTAGTGGCTAGGTGTGGGATGGAGATTAATCCCTGACAAATACAGCGGCATTCAATTCCTGAAAACATGTCGTGACTCTCCATCAGTTTGAGTAGGTGTATGATGTCTCAGGATTGAGGGTCTTAAAGGGCTTGTCTGGTTTTGATGTGTATTCATGTATGTGTGTATGTGATGGCTGTATTTATATTCAAGATCACACTGATTTACTGTAATTTGTATAAAGTTGTAAATATTAGCAAGTTTAGCATGCCTACTGTAATTCACTGTAACTCTGTGTTGCAGTCATGCAGGGGTGCAGTTCACTGGCTGCTCTGCAATGAGCAACCTCGCCAGAGCAGGTACATGGCTACATGGGAGGCAGCGTATGTGTGTGTGTTTGTGTGTGTGCGTACATGCATGTTTGTGTGTGTGTACTGGTGTGCATACCTGAAATTCATAATACTTGCAGAGTTGCTGCTGGAGCCCATAGTGGAGCAAGGTGGGGTGGACCTGCTGTGCAGCTCCCTCTCTGCCCATAAGAGCCACCAGGGAGTGCAGGCGGTGGTCTTGAGGACACTGGTCCTCCGGATCCTCACAAAGGATGGTAAGGCAGTGTGTGTGTGCGCGTGTGCGTGCGCGTGTGTGTACATTGTACTAGTGTATACATTATAATTATATGTAAGTACCTTAGTGCAGTGTTCTAGGCACTGCCCTATTTCAGTAGTAGTAATTTACTACATTAAATGCTATATATATATTATATATAATAATGTATTACTTCATTTATTGGTATATATATATAATACATAATTATACTTATTATTATAAGTAGCTAGAGTATATTATAATTATTATGTAATATTATTTTAGGACCAACTATTTGAGGTTTTGGGCATTCAAAGTCGCATATGGTGCACATTGGCATGGTGTACTGCTATTTTTGTTAATTCCACCACAGAGTTGGGCCTGTCCCAAATGAGGGTGAAGGGATTGGAGGCCGTCTGCAAGAGGTCTCTCCAGCTCTTCAGAGAGGGGCCGGTGGTTCCAGAGGCTGAGGAGTTGCAGCGACGCATCCAGGCAGCCAGCACAGAGGAAAGACGACGGAGGCTAAAGTGTACTGTGCTGTAGAGTGGGACATTGATTCAGCAGTTGTTGCTACATTGACTATTTCAGTAGCAATTTTTGTATATTGTTATGTGAGCTGTTGGTGCTAGATTGCATTTGTCTATAATATTATATTTCAGTTGCTATTTTAGTATATTGTTCGTGTTATGTATGTTGACACTGTTGGTGCATATTATAATATTATACTGGATCATTAAAGTTATCCTGTACATTCATACATGCAGTACATTCATTCTTGTTCAAGTGAACCCTATAATTATAATGTGTATGTATGTATGTATGTACAAGTGTATAATATGGAGACAAGTGTTCACCCACATATAATCCTAGCTGGCAGTGTTCTGTATTCTCATGGCCAATTCAAGCCATTCCGTATATACTTGCGACACTATTCTCCGAGCCATTCTGTATTCTTAATTGGGCTGTTCCATATAATTATATAATTATAATATTATAATGTAATTCACTTGTGTGAATATGGTTCACCGGTCCTACTCTGTGGGCTCCGCTATTTTCCCTGTGCAGAAACCCTAACCCTAACCTAGCTTGCAATGTCATGTGACTGTCACATGATGTACTGCAGTTCTCCAATGAGCTTTTTACTGCACATAGTTTTTTGATTGAAATAGAATAGATTTAGACACCACCCAAACATGCATAAGTACGTACAGACGCACTACATACTGTTCACACTACAAAGCTGATATTCTACAGGAACCATACTTGAAACATAATAATTATATAAATTATACAGTATGTATGTGTATGGTGTCATACTAAGAAAACTAATGCTGATACAACTAGTTTTAAAGGTACTACAAACAACTCCACACATGCATGTGTGTACTGCAAAGATATTATATTCTAAACGACAAAATAAATGTAGTAAACTCTTAAAACTCTGAGACATCTAAATGAGGCAATGAGTGTACGTGGAGAGAGAGAGAGAAGGACGAGATGAGGACATTGTTCTCACACACACTCCACCCCACCATCACACATTGGCATCCTAGCACTTAGATGTAGACTCCAACTGTCAATGCCCAATCTACTGCAGACCAGAGAAGGACTACAGTCATTCTGTCCTTCTTTACTCAGTTTCGCTACCCAAGACTAATGAGCCCTGCTCCTAATGGCATTGGGTGGCACTGTGAGGTGTCCTGTGTACACTGGGTGACTGGCAACAAGTGAAGGTGGAGGGAGTGCAAGGAAAGCTGTGGTGCTGCATGATGGGAGGAGCGGGTGGGACTAGGGCAAAGGGAAATCCCCACTACACCACTATTATAGTCCCTACACACTAACATTACCAGTTTAAAAGGTAGACAGGTGACACCAGGTGCATACTGTGGGGATGCGTGAAGAGAACACTCCAGCACTGCAGAGTGGGTGATGCTCACCTGTTGTGGTCACTGTCGGTCAGAGAATCCTCCCTCTTGTTGCAGATACTCCACCACGTTGTGCTTCTCGTGTTTAACAGCCATGTCCAGACATGTTCTGCCTGCATTGGTTTTGTCAAACCTGTGCTCACCAAACCTTGGAAGGAGGTACTTGACCACATCAAGGTAGCCGTTAGCAGCAGCAAGGTGTAGGGCATTGTGACCATCCTGTTAGTGCAAGATGGAAACACTTATGATTACATGAACACACACACACATCAGGTACACTAAACAGAGCACCCTCGGTACCAGTAGTGTACAGTGGTAGTCCCAGGGGGTGGCTCAGGACACAACAGGTGACTAACAAGCAATGTAAATGACACACACCAAATCATAAGAACACAGACTGGTGACACAAATGCACCACATCCCGACATCACAATGATTGTACAGTACATCTTAATGTGTCTGACAATTGTGCTGTCCTGTACTTAAGGGATACATGTAGGGCTCTCAGGCTGGATGCAGGACAGATGATCGTGAATGTAGTCACCTTCGCATGCAGCTTTAATGTGTGGCCATTAACATCATCACAAGCTGAGGTTAGCTGAGTACTATTGACCTTGGTCAGGTCTTCACATCAACCTCTTGGCTTCGTCTAGTTTGATACGTATCATTGTGTACCCTCGGATTGATTTTTATGTCCATCACCTCTGTAAAATGCACTATGCAATGCAACTCCATACACACAACACTAGTATTGGGATTAAATTACACTGGAATCTCTCTATTACCGACACTCTAGGCCACCTCTCTAATGAGGACGCTCTCTGCTGTCCCAAGCACATACAGCTGTGTACAAATCTACCTCTGAACTAAGGGCACTTTTCTATACAGGACAGCCAGCGAGGTCCTACTGGTGCCTTTATAGAGAGGTTCCACTGATTTCAAAGTACTGTGAAACAAAATGGATGACTATAAATTCAGGGAATTCCCCCAATGTATTGTCAGGCAAGATGTCACCTTTGGAAGTGCTGCAGGTGTTGCATTAGCACGCTCTCCCTGGGCATGCAGTGTGGAGCGAACAAAACTATTGGGCCACACTACAGAGGCTGTTAGTACAACAACACATATCGTAGGGCACACACTCGCACTTACAACTAATGATGAATGGACTTCATAAGGGCATTATGTAGATGTTTTAAGACCACTCTTAAATATATGGACATAGGCAAGAAAATGTCCCCACCAATCTGACTCTAGAGTGTCTCTTATGTGCACCAGTGTACTTTAATGGATGGACCACAGAGACGGCAAGTACACATGACAGAAGTGACTCACAACCTGAATCACACACAATAGGATGCACTACTCACGTTTGACTTGTGCAGCAGGTTTGCTCTGTGCTGCTCCACAAGTTCCTTCACCAGGTCAAGATGACCATTTACTGCTGCCACCAGGACAGCTGTCCAGCCATCCTGTGAACTGAGAATAATGGCAAACATACAGTCCATGCATTTACACCACATATATAGTACACATTCCACAGTACATTTGTCCGTGTAGACCGGACACATCAGTAACTTCTACTGCAGTACTGGAATGTTTAAGACCAGTCAATTTAGACACTGTCGGTGGACATTGGAGCTGGGTGCACACTCACATTGTCCACTTCATCAAGAGTTGAGCCACAGTCCATTAGCATTCGCACTAGCTCAGCGTGACCTTCGGAGGCAGCTCTTAAAAGAGCAGTGTAGCCCCACTGTGTAAGGAATGGAATAAGCACTGCAATATGTGGATATTTGTGCGATGTCTAGATGTTGTGTGTGTATGTATAGGAATGAGCATTGCATTTTGTGTGCCGTTGATGTATCTAGATTGTGTGTGCATGTGTGTGTGAGATCATTTGCGCAAGTGTGTGTAATTAAGGGTTTTCTGCATGACTTACTCCCACATTGTGTTCTACCCGACTCTTCTGCATGTTTACTTTTAGTTCTCTGTACATACATAGGTAGTTTGACCCTGGTGCCTTAACGGTACTGTGCATGTTCATCGACAGAGCCTCGTTTTGGCAGTGTTAAGTGCACCAACATGACACTTTTCTTTGTTGTAATGCAGGGCCTAACTAGTCGCCACTACTAGGGTTTCAGTAATGATAGTTGACATGTGTATATGCATGCGTGCATGCTTGTGTGTGCATGTGTTTGTATGGCTAACTAGTTGTGTGATGTGTATGTGCATGTGTGTGATGTGTGTGTGCATGTGCATGATGTGTATGTACATGTGTGTGATGTGTGTGTGTGTGTGTGTGTGTGTGTGTGTGTTTGTACCGCTTCATCTCGTTCGCCAACAACTCGGGGTTTCCCTGTTCCACGTAGTGTGCGCACATTCCACGTACTAAATCTTTGCGTTTCTCGGGGGCTCAGGAGTCTGTCCTTCCCTTCTTTACGCTTCATTCTTGGTGGTAATGGCTGCTTTGGGTCCTGAATCTTCTTTCCCCGCTTTTGACTTGCTCTCCGAGACGATCCGCTCGCACCACTCGTTTGCCGTTCAGCCCGGTTAGACGATCGTAACCGCGATCTTGTTTCGCTAGCCGTTGCCTTCGGGGATGAGGTGGCTGGCCTCAAGCCAGGCCCTGCGCCCGAAACCCCTGCGCAGGCAGGGATCTGAGTACTTCTCAGAAAGTAACGGGAGGCCGTTGGGGCTCTGGGTACCCTCCACCGCCCGCCAGCCGTTGGGGAGACGCGTCCCTCTTTCGCCTGTCGAAGTCCCGTTGGCTCCGAGTCTGATCCTGTGGTTGCCAGACTAACCGAGGCTGGTACTTGTGGCCGTCAAGGTTTCACACCTGCGTCGACTCGCCATACTGCCCCTTCTACTTAGCGAAACTTGTCGAAACGAGTACCAACGTTGTCGCTAAGCATATCCAGGACAGGAGTACTGTGCTCTTCTGACAAGCATGCGCGAAGTTCCACTGTGTCATTTGATCGCTGTCTGGGTCGTGTCCGCCATTTTTTCGCGCTCAACTGTACACCTCATTCACAAGGACCTGTCCAACCTTCCTCAATGGAGCGAGCATGTGAAGAACAAGTCTCAATGGCGATCCATCATTCAACAGCCTCGTTAGCCGGCCAGCTGACTGATAAAAGACGTTTGTATACCAAGATCTTGCCCAACGTCCAGCCATGGACAAGGACTTCAGAGGAGGAGGAGGAGGTGTGAGTGTGTGTGTGTGTGTGTGTGTGTGTGTGTGTGTGTGTGTGTGTGCGTGTGTGTGTGTATGTGTGTGATGTGCATGTTCATGTTCAGTTGGTCCAGTTGGAAGTGCGCATTAGCTTGCATAAGACCATGTGCACACATCACCCACTTGCAGTGGATACCACCCCAGTGAGGTGGAGCTGTCTACACTACTGGAACCTCTTTCATTTGAAGTCACACATGCTGGCAGGTGGTCAAGTGGTCCTGCTGGTGAAAACATGGTTGCTGACCTCTCATCAGTGCAGACATTACTCATTAGGTTGATTTACAAAGTAGTAGAGCATGCCCAAGTCCACAATCTTGTGTGTGCTTAGAATGTCGCATGCCACACATACACATGAATATACATATATCAGATACTGCTATGCTTTGTGACGCAGGAGTCGGCATACATACTGTACAACACATGACATTATACTTATAAATTAACACAAACAACCCATGTTAGAAACACATTGTCTGACTGCACAGTGCCTCCCCACCCACCCCCACATGTGGGAGATGTCAATTGTAACAATATGGCTTCCGCTTGCAGCCAATTTTGTCCTTCGCATATATTTGGTTGTTCCTCCTTCAGACTTAGTTGGATCAGAGCAAGACCAGTACTAAACAAAAGACTATCATATGTACCTCTGCATACAAGTTTTGCCAGTAATAACTCACTCTTGAGAGAAATATTGGCAAAAATTGACCTTAGATACTGCAGTTGCACAGCGAGTGATGCCATTCTTGTCTCTCTGGGCCTTTCTGAATTTTACACACAAACAGTTACCGCTCTTTCACTGACTTTAGTTATGCCAATATTTCTCGTCATAGTAATTTAACGAGAGCGAGGTAGTTACGTATTACTAGCAGACCTTGTACTCAGAGGTATACATAGGTTCATAGTCTTTCGTTCAGGACTGGTCTCGATCTGATCAAACTTACGATATGAAGGTCAAAATCAGCTGCGGGTGGAAGCTATATTGTTTACAATTGACATGTCCCACATGCCCCCCCCCCCCCCCCACACACACTCACTTAATGCACTGGTAAAGCCAAGAAGTGGCACTTGAGTCAAGACAGGCAACATGCAAGTGCCAAGATTAAAGAAGACACAAAAGGTACATTTCCCCTGTCCTTTTCAGAAATCGGTACATTTGAATATTGGAAGAAACATGAGGTTTAGCCCACATATAGGACATGTCCACTTTGCATACATAACAGGACATTGTGTGGTTTCAGCACTTTTTTCAGTGTTTTCAGGGTTTCAGGGTGAGTGTGCTTGAGGTACAAGTGACTCGAACGAACAAATTTCACAATAATTATGCGTCACTCGTAAGATAAGTCTACATCAGTCGTGAAGATAAACGTTCCTAGCATAGCAAAACAGCAGCACATGGCTTAGAAGTGGCTGTGTCCGTTCAAACGTAATGTGGACAATTTCTTACAATATCACGAGAATGTCATGTGACATTGGCTGGTGCCTTCAGTAAATCGATGTGGCGAGATTTGTTACGAGTGGTTTTGACAGTAGAAAAGTTTCAATGGGTGGTGAAAGAAGTGGTCTAACGTTTGTATGTTGGAACAAGTCGTGCAGCACTCCTGTGCAGAGATATAAGGTGCGGAACGTTTGCCATAGTGATTATGTAAGCAATGCAATGCAAATAGAATGTGTAGCAATTCTCTATGCAACTTCACTCTCAGATATGTTAGGCCTTGATCTCACATAGAAACATTAGACAACAGGATTGCGCACTGACCTATACCCTCAGATTGCCACTCATTTGTCGCAAAAATCTCAACATTTAGTGTTATTCTGTGGGGTTCATTGATGATGACACTTCTCACTCAGTGAGACAGCTACTGTTATGGTTCAAACGCTGTGGGAAAGTACAATAGCTAAGCTTCAACTTTGTGTAAAGACAGCTCTGATGCGAAGGAGAAGGAAGGAGATAAGCTGGGAGGTACGAAGGTAAATTTCCGCCTTCGCTGCAGCCTTTGTTTACATAACGGACATGTCTCACTTGCACAGAATAAGTGCAATGTAGCTAGGTAGCTATATAGTTAACCCTTACTATACAGGTATTTGTTACATAGTGCTGCCATTAATCAAATGATGTGGTGACCAAGATGTCATTCACCACTAGTGAAGACAGTCTAAGGAGGCCCTACGGCTATAAGGGGGGAATGTATTCACCAGTCAATACATCCTGATCGGGGACAATATTCACAAACGACAAGGTTTAGTAGTGAATAAGTTCTGAGGAGACAAACCAAATGAGAGGGATACCCCACATGGTGGCAACAATGAACTGCCAATCAACCTCTAATGCATGCAGGAGGGGAAATGCAAAAAACGGTAGTAAATGGCCAACTAACAATCATGTCAGTGGCCTAACACTCTCTAGACAGTGTGCACACACTCAGGTGTGCACAGAAAGCAAACACAGCACACTCACACGCAAGGTGAAATGATAGACACTCGATTTAGAGTTTTGTCGGTTTGTACTCAAGTGTCTCTGGTTCAGTACACATACCTACTGGTGAACACGGCACCCACACAAAGGAGGGAACTACTAAAGGAGAGAGGGAAATGACTGAAGTGGCATGCAGTGGACAGCATGGCAAGTGAACTGGGGAGCCATTTCTCCAACAAAGCCCAAGAAGGCAACATGAGGCACATCAAGACTATTTGTGACAGTGACTCGTACCTCATCCATCATCATGGGGGTTTGTAAGTCAACACTAGTACCGTCTTACAACAACTGGCCTTCAACCTTGCTTCAGTTTCAGTTGATTTGGAGAGCCAATACATGCTCCAATGAAGGGGCAATTAAATTTTCAGTACGATGGCCATATGCCCCAATCAGGATGTTGGAATAACACAGATAAAGGATCAGTGCAACAAAGAGTTGATTGACTTCAACAAACGTATGTACATACCTTGTTTTATTCACAATGTAAAAAGGTTGTTAAGAAAACATCGTCATGACTTCAATTATTGCAACACACATACATGCAAAGCCCATGCCTACTTTGGAACATGTCTTCCCATCTCTTGGCACTGCCCCTCCCCCACACCCACGCACCTTGTCCCTGTCCTGAGGGTCCAGCTTGATTTCTGTAATGAGGTAACGTGCCACCTGACAGTGACCCTCCTGGGCTGCCACGTGCAGCATGGTATAGGAGGCATTTGTCTTCTCATGGACCCTTGCTCCAAACCCAAGAATGTGATGACATCCAGGCTCCCACCTGCTGCAGCCTTGTGCATGGCATTGTGGCCGTTCTACATCGAGAGACCACACAGCAGACAAGACAGAGTAAAGGAATCAGATGTGTGAAGCCATACTAGGTTGCTGTTACACACAAGACAAGACAAGTCGGCAGCAATATGTAGTAGTCCATGTGCTGTCCAGAGGGAGAGCATGCAAAAGGACAGGGTGAAGCAGGAAGGACATGACATGGACTAGCTGCATGCACCTTCACAGTGACTTGTACACACATGGGAGATGTGGGGCAAGAATCACTAATTTAATTTCCAAGTATTAGCATTTGTGTGTTGTGCAAGTACACATACGTTTACAGATGTACAGGGGCACTCACAGCTGTACTGAACATGCAACTAAACACACTTCAGACATTGTCACAAGCTAGCACCTCACATTAGAGAACAACTCACCTCATTCACTTCATCCACTGAAGAACCATATTCCTCCAACAACATCCTCACTAGAGAGACACTGCCACCATATGCAGCCTTGAGAAGTGCAGTGGTGCCCCTCTGAGCACGGACAAGGAGGAGTGTTGGAGCACTGTCATATTACACCACACCATACCATATTATAAAAGAATATGTAAATGTGTGTGTGCGTGTGTACATGTGTGTTTCGCATGTTGATGCAGAGGGAAGTTGGATGCCATGGCTACATTTGAAGGATGATTTGCATGTACATAACGAAGCGCATACGCATGTGTAGTGGATGTACATGCCACATGCAAATGGCGTGTGACATTCTACCACCCACAGAGGTGCAAATGGCAAAACACAGGCGTGACATGCTCTCTGAATGTGGTCTGCTATACGAATGTGGATATTCCAATAGCCATGAGTGGAGATGCCTTGGCTGACGACTTCAACCTACTTAGTCTGCAAAGAACGTGTGTAGCTCTCGGAGACATTGGTTTAACAACCGACGTGAACATAAATTCAGTCAAAGTAAATATAGTGCTGAGGAGAGTACTGTAGGCATAGAGGTTTCCAGTCCCACAAACTGGCTTCCTCTGCCTAGTTCCAGCAGGGGTAGAAAAAGGGGTAGAATAATGAATAAAGATTGGACACGACATGTCCAGTGAGTATCAGTTTTGGCATGTCACACCTGCGCACACATACTGAAGGAGAGAGGAATGGACAGATGTGGTACAAAGACAATAGTACATATGACAAGTTATTTGGAGAGTCAATTTATGCTCCAATGAAGGGATAATTTAAGTACGATAGCCATATGCCCCAATCTAGTCTCGCGTGGCCAGCCCGTTTTCTGCCATTTCCGTTTTGCTGGCGGTGACGGTGAAACGGAAACGGCAGAAAACGGGCTGGCTATGCGAGACTAGCCCCAATCAGGATGTTGAAATAACACAGAAGCCAATTAGTCTGCACATGAAAGAAGGCAATATGCACAGGGAGATATCACTATGACTGGTGCTTTGTACATCGTCCTATCCAACTGACCTTCAACTCTGCTGCTAAGCTCATCTGTCATGAAATGTGTACCACTACATTTCATCTTATCAGAGTGTTAAAGTTCACAGGTTTCTCGTACTACACACAGCCTTTTCTCCTTGGCACCACATCACGTGAGATGGCGAGATTACATACGACAGGGGACATGACTTCTCCTGTCACACCAACACACTGGCACACCTTGCACTATTGACAAACTCCACCCCTAGTCTCATCCCCAGCTTACTTCCAACTCCCATTTGTAAGTCATAGGAATTCTTCTTTGAATATTTGGTACTATACTTAGTCATAGGGATTATAGTTGAATATTAATTTTGGTACTTATACATTTCACAACTGTCAATATCATGTCTAAATTTTAAAAACACAAAATACAGTGCACTTATATGTGTCATGTGTATGGTGGAAAGAAGGCAAGTGAACTGGGGAGCCGGTGCTTCTCTAATGAATGCTCCAGAAGGTAACATGTGGAATATCTGACAGGGAATTGTATTGTCAGCAGGATTTGCAATGACACGTATTCATAATTTATACACATAATTAGAAACATACAGACAAGGAGCACTGTCACATTTAACAATGGTGCTGTACACAAAACTCGGCCTAACTTTGTCGACTGCGGAAGGTAACAATACAGCTATCGCATTATTTCATAGCACTAACTTGTTGAATCTCACGGTGAGAGCACTGAAAGTGTGGCTGGGCAGCTAAGGCACTTCCATTACCATTTACAGAACAAGGTGGCCTTGGCGGAAAGGTACGTTCCACCCTTAGTGTCATTGCACAGTGTGGTAGTGTTGTCATTGCTAGAAACTGATGATATCAGAATACGCAGGTTAATTACTCTAAACATGAGCTCACTCTGAAGCAAACCATCACACAATTATGCTCTCAAATATTCCAGCTACATGTATCCTACAGCATCCTGCTATTACTGGCTGGCTGAAGCTTGCGAACACTATACATTGGTGAACTGTTTGCGAGCAGAGCGAACAGCAAATGTCTTGAGGACCAACATTGACTAGACCATACACTTCAGAAAAATGCTGTTCATTTTGAATATATATTGTATACATTCCCAGACAGTACTGCTTACTTGCCTGATGACGTCACTGACGCATATTTTAAATGGCCGTTGAGTTGTGTGTGCTGGTGATCTTGTCAATATCTCGATTCAGTGTACTAGATATTACTGCTGTGTTATTATATATTGCATTTGACTGAATTGTTCACAGAAGTATCTGTGCATCATTTTATAAAAATTGGCTGACTGCTCCAAAAGTGCTCCGGTCAAAGCCGGACCAGCCGGACCGGTTCCCCCGCCCTTGGACAGAGGACAAGACTTCTCTTGTCAACCAACACACTGTCACACCTTGCACTATTGACAAACTGCCCCACCCCTAGTCTCGTCCTCAGCTTACTTCCAACTCCCATTTGTAAAGGGGCAGGGTGCGCTGGTCATTTTGGCTGCAAACTTTGGCTGCTTGAATTGCAAATACGAACATTACTATACAGGAAGTTGTAGGAATTCTACTTTGAATTGCAATGACACATAATTTATCGCATACGCATAATTAGAAACAGACAGACAAGGAGCACTGTCACATTTAACAATGGTGCTGTACACGAAACTTGGTCTGACTTTGTCAACTGCAGAAGGTAACGATACAGCTATCTTTATCTTTCATAGCTCGTTAAAGCTCACGGTGAGAGCACTGAAAGTGTGGCTGGGCAGCTAAGGCGTTTCCATTTACAGAACAAGGTGGCCTTGGCGGAAAGGTACGTTCAGAAAGCAGAAAGGTCATTGCACAGTGTGGTAGTGTTGACATTGCTAGAAATTGATGATGTCATACCTAGTTGAGCTGCACACCGGCAGGTTACTCTAAACATTAGCTCACTCTGAAGCTAACCATCAAACAATTATGCTCTCAAATATTCCAGCTACATGTATCCTACAGCATCCTGCTATTACTGGCTGGCTGAAGCTTGTGAACACTATACATTGGTGATCCATTACCAAACAAGAACCAGTGAGCAAAGAGTGGGATAGGACTCTGAGGGCATAACACAGGACTGTACATAAACTTGTCCACCTGCTTTGTCACAACATGCTTCACTGCACAAACTAAATCATGCAGCACACACGTAGACCTTGTACTTTGAAACCAGCACAGTCCCCTGGCACCCCACACACCTTGTCCCTGTCCTGTGGGTCCATTTGTAGCTCGTCAATGAGGTAACGTGCAACCTGACAGTGACCCCCCTGGGCTGCCCAGTGCAGCATGGTATAGGAGTTCATATCCTTCTCATGGACCCTTTCTCCAAACAGAGGCAATAGGTACTTGATGATCTCAATGTGCCCACCTGCTGCAGCAAAGTGCATGGCATTCATGTCCTCCTACATCAATAGACCATATACAGATGCAGGACACATGTAATAGCAGCCTATTACAAGAAACAGATGAGCAGCCATACTAAGGTCTCACACACAAGGCAAGACAGGACAAGTGGGCAGCAATAGTGATGCTCAGCTGTACAGGGGGGGGGGGGGTCGTGCAAATGGACAATAGCACGGAGGAGTATAAGGACTGCCGTGTAATATCACATTACATACTTAGCTTCAGGTACATATGTACATACGTGGTCCCTACTTTCACAAGCAATGAACTCTGTTTTAGAATGCATTAAATCGATTACATTATTTGGTGGTATGGAGAACATACCAACACAAAAGGTTTGACAGTATGCAAGCACACATAGGTGGTTCTATATGACAAATTGTAGTGTAGTGTGACAAGTGCATGAGTAAGACGTACCTCGTTCTTCTGAAAGAGATTCACCCTGTGCATGTTCAACTCTCTCACCACTGGCAGGTGACCCTTAATTAAGTAATGCCCACAACAGTGCTGTCGTCCCCTCCTACCATAGGAGCATAATAAAACAAGCTCACTGTTGGTTACACTACGCATCACTGCCCACAGTTGCCATGGCTACGTATATACACTGTAGTTAACGCTGACATGTAAGCATGGGAGTGAAATCCAACTATTTCAACAGTAGGTGAGCACTAACACAAGCATGCACACAACATGCACACACACGAGGAGTGTGTGCTAGTATGAAAAAGATACACAGTTTGCATATTGCTGCTTTGAAGTAGCGTAATAAATAAATACGTACACACACACTCACCTCATCCCGATCCTCTACAGTGGATGTTCCACTGTTCAACAGCTTCCTCACTGTATCGAGCTGACCGAGCCTTGCTGCTTCCACCACAGGCATGCAGCGGATCGTGCAACTATACACTTGACTTCGTCTTCACGGTGACACTCTCACCGATCTGTAGCGCTCCAGTCGCGAAGTCAAGTGTATAGTTGCACGATCCGCTGCATGCAATACATTGATAAGACGGTTCTCTTTCGCGTTAAAACTGAAAACTGCCCCATGTTATATAGTTGTCAAAACTGTGCTGCAAGTGGCAGAGACAACGCACTGTCACACAGAAGTGTCCCCCTCTGAAAATGGTCCCCCAGAGGTTTTGGACAAGTGATTGCTGAAGTACGTTCCACCTTAACTGAATACGCTGACATTGGCAGAAATAGCAATAGGACATGAGGAGGGTCATGATATGGCTACCCCCACGCTACAGAAAACTGTCCAAGGTTACCAAAGAAGGCTAACAATGGTGTGTGTGTGGGGAGGGGGACTGCTTCCAGGAGGTGTGTGACATTAGAAATGTGTGCCATTGTGCCATGCAATGTGGACCAAGCAGTGTGCACTGTACACATGCACAGCTCCCTCCCTACCTTGGTGTTGGGGTCAAGCAAGCAGTACGTCTGGTAGGGGAGGACCTGTGTGAAGCATGTAAACAGAGCAATGCGACCATTGGAAGTGATGATGTAACATGAAGTAGGTGGACTGACAGCATGACAGTAATTGATAGACACCAACAACCACGGGCATAGTTAAAGTCAGAATTTGAAACTTTTTGAACCTGGATAGAAGTGGATTACCATTGTGTTCACATAGGCGTACAAACATCTAGCCAGTGACATACTAACACTTCATAAGTGCGGTGAAAGTATATTGTACAAATCATTGTGGTCACTGGTGATTTTACTTGTACTGGGCTAGTGTGGAGGAATTTCCAGAGTTTCAACAAAAGTGTATATGCAACATGCAGCCTCGAGGCACTGGAATGTATTTAGTCCACATGCGATCCCTTCTCTGTCGTATTACAAATATGGCATACTGTATTCACTCAAAATTTTACCTTGTAATTTTTGTCAGGAACAATATTCATTCAAGTGTATTCTAATCCTGCCAAATTTGCAGACTCTCTCATGTCTGCCATTTGACTCAAATACTTGTCACATCTGACAGGAATTAAGCAATACGTTTTACTATTTGCCACAAAATGTCCACGTAGATAGAGAGGACGTAGTCAACAAAGAATATCCCTTTCCCATGTTCGCTCGTTCTTCCTAAGTACATAGGTGTAGACAATCAAAAGGTTGTTGCTATTTATTTTTTGTCTCCACAGTTCAATTATGGACTTGAGTGGTCCTACATCACATTGAGACCAAACTGTGATTTGCATGGTCATGTGAAAGAGGCCTTTATCACAAAGGAGCCAAAAGTGTTCTAACAATTCGCCTTGGCTCTAGTACTTCTTCCGTAAAATCCAAATTTTTGTCACCTTCGGCAGTTTTTTTTCCTTCCTTCGAGCTCTAATGGTCTTCCCACCTCTTCCCATATTATCGAAAACATTAAATAATGGTATACTATACAGTAATTATTACTGCATCCAAGTGTATAAATACATCAATACATTGGTTGCACAAAACAAATAGCATCTGTGCATTACACACATCCCTCACCTCTGTCACTCTGAGAAGGTCTGCAGTGAAGGCCTTGCTCCCTCTCAGCAGTGACAGGAAGCAGCCCACAGAGGGAGTGAAGGTTAGCACTCCAGGGATGGACACTTCAATGATGTCCAGCTCCAAGAGAATCCATACTGTATCCAACTGACCACTGCGCTGGATGACATTGTGGACGTACTGGCGGGGGATCATGAAGGTGACGGTTGTGCTGTGTCCATCCTCAACTTCACGACATATGATCTTTTCTTCTGGGATGCCGTAAGCTTTTTTCAGGCCTTGTACCTGAAGTATGTAGCAATCTTCACACGAAAAGCTATCGAAATCCTTTTGTGAGGTTAGTTTAAGTGGAACTAGCTCGGTGCTCTCCAAGGGAACCTTTGCTTCCTCTTTAGTCCCAGGTTCTTTGGGAATGGCATCTTTCAAAAGTGTGGCTTGTTCATATATGGCCAAATGTTGGTCATAGTGAACAAGGATGGCTTCAGCAACTTCTCGCTCTGATGCAGATTGTGGGATGGAGGCAATAGCCTTCCTCAGGAAGCGGGTTTTGTGCCACATTCCTGTCACAGACATCTGATTCAGGAGGCTATGAACGGACTCTGCAGATTCAATGATGTCTTCACCCACTGACACATGATGGAGTCCAAGGTGATGAAATCTGCGAGCTGCTTCCTTCACTGCCTTCAGGTGGGGCTTCAACAGGTCTGAGATGGTAGCAAGGGCGTTACCATAGAGCAGCTTGATGATGATTTCAGGATCAGATTCGGAGTGGAGGTCTGAGATGTCTTGAGCCAAAAGATCCATTTTAATTGCCGTGTAGTCAGGAAGTGACTTCTTGGCAACCGACTGCTGCAGCGCAAGGTCATCCGAACTTCTAGTAGACGACCTACGGCGTTTTCGTGACAGCTCTGTAAAGTAATATGTACATTTTACAACTAAATTTGACTGCAATATAAGACATTGAACTACATGCAGTATTCAAAGCAAATACAGCAAAGGAATACAGCAATTAAGAAAGATATTTTGAGCTAGTGCCTAACATTTTAGTCAGTTTTTCACTGTGCATGAGAATGTTAGCAAGATAAAATTGCAGTAATATATGCGTCACATTCGCAAACAGCACATTCGCTGATATTTACCACCTCTGCATTACCTATAGTACAGTGTATCTACATGTATAGTCATGGTGTACCACACTATTGCCACAATCCTGTTTGAGAGACTTGTACGTAGAGTCGACGGAGCGGACCTTTTGAGTCTATTGGTGAAATTCATGGGTAGCACTGTACCAATGACAGCCCTCCTGGCAGTCCAGAATGAAGTGGTGAATGTAATGAAATGTTTGTGAAAGCTGGACAGGTGTACAAACAACCACCACCATCCCTGCATAAACAGCACTACCGTGCTGTCTGATATCCGTAACATGAAGCCATACGATGGGGGAAAAATGAAAAAAGGCAGTCTCCAAAAGTAAGAATATGAAAAGGTGAAAACAGGGTAACAGTGATTACGACGCTTTTCCCTCACGAGAACTCCAGGTTGAATTTGGCAACATTGTCTCACTTAGCACGTTGAAATAAGCCTATCCATTGCCTTGATTTGTTCCAGTTTCCCATTGTTTACGTATATTCCTAGTACCACTGAAACCCCTTTCACACAGACTACCATCGAGTTCAAAACACACGAAAGATTGCATAATCATGGTGTTTACTTAGGGTGTCACTACTCACAAAAAGGAGCAGTAACACTGAAATTGATCCATACTCGCTCAACACATAATATGCAGAAATACACATCTGCCTGAATCGCTGGGAAAGAAGTGCTGGACATACCTGCAGTTGAGATCCTCGGTGCTTGCACTGCTGTGCGAATGTCCTCTACGGCTGCTGAACCACAAATCGTTCCTACAGCATCTAGCACAGTCTGCCATGTGCGGGGCTGGCTCCCTGTGCCAGGACATCCTTCCAGCCACTTGACTAACATGGTCCTTGGCTGATCTGGACACTTCTGCTCTTGAAAAATAGTATCCAATACGAACGACTTGACATCAAGTGCCAACCCAAGGTCGTACCACTTGGGTGCTACACGGGGCACTGCGAAGCAAACTACATCTTTCAGGGTGGGCTGGTCGCTGAGTGACGTAACAACCGCACCTGCAGGAGACGACAACAGACAATAACTTTAAACAATAGCTGTAAATTGCTGCCTGAAACTACAAACGCAGCTTCGAATTCAGATAGCTACTTCTTTAATAACGCCGACAGATAACATGTCGCTAGTATGCCCTACCTTGCGCTTGTAGCTCTCCTGAGCTCTGCTTTGCTTCAGCGGTAGCAATCTCTTCCTCGCGTCGAACAACCGCTTGATCTGCGGAGGGCGATGGAATCACTGGGTCCTCCGCGGTTATTGACTCAGCCAGTCTCTTCACCTCATCGGCTAGTTGGGCGAACCTTTCTCTAGCGTCTCTAGGCAACTGATCGTGGAGCTCAAGAAAGAGCCGATCTAGTGCCGCAGAAGGCACTTCTCGAGGTGGTTGCCCGCCCCCTTCTCCGTCCATTGCGTGCAGGACGGGGTGGGTGGATTGCGGCACGTGAATGACGTCAGAGAAGCCAGAGTGAAAAATGGCTAACACTGTCAAATATGTAAAAGCACTAGTACTTGTCTCACAATCTAATACACTTGGCACTTTTCGAAACACTCCTTGCCCGCCTCCGTCCGCCATTACGTGGGGGTGGACGGTGTGTGACCTTTAGGGAATTGGAGAAACCCCCTTTGATCTGGCAGCAGTGTACCTAAGCTACGTGTTTGCTAAGACCTGAGGGTGGCCGGGGGCCCGGTGGGTTGCAGCGAGCACGTGAATGTGTGGCCTTTAGCGAAACCTCGGAGAAACCCCCTCTGATCTGGCAGCCGTACGTGTATGCTAAGACCTTCTCCGGTCCTCGGTACAATCGGTAGACTTTAGAGCAATGTGTCCCATCTGTCTACACTGAACTGGGTAACACCCTGTACATTCCCGACCTGTAAGTACGTAGCTAGCTACGTAGCTGTGGATAAGGAATGCTGACGCCTATTCACTGTGTACTTGTCTCCCCCGAATACACACTGTGCATGAGCCATCGCCCTTTCCCTCCCCACTTTTCCAGGTGTGTGTGGCCTGCTCCTATTTGGTGCAACACCTCCACATTTGACCACATAGACCAGCCCTCCTCACTAAACAGTACCTTCTGCGGTGCAAGGACTGCAGTGGGTGAGCCTGCACAGGGCGTGGACAGTGATGGGCTGTTGTGCTATTAAGAACATATTGCTCTGGTTTATTAACACTTGTATGAGTTTGTTGTTACCTGAGGCTATGGCACATATAAACTGTAAGCATACCATATGCTGTATGCAAAAGATAAGACAAAAGAACAACATGTTGTTTTGTGGTTACAAGCATACAAATTGGGATTCACAATCTCGTACCTGGTATTGCAGATGCTGTGTGGGTGATTGGTACAAATTGCTCTCCGTCATGCGCACACATCTCCCCGCCTACTCCTCGTAGCTCCTCTCAAGGTGTAGACCAATGTGAATGTGATGGTTCCTGGCTCAGTCAGAAGAGTGATGAGTGCAGGATCATTGGCAGAACCACTCAGTGTGTGAGGGGGAGCACTTCCTCCTGCTCCTGTGCTGGTGGACGATAGGCCTGTGTGTGTGTGCTCAATGAGGTGAGAGGCTGTTGTGTGGCAGGTTTGTGTACCATGTGTGTTCATGCTGGACTGAACTGTTGACTGTTCCGGACAGAACACATGTTGTGGGGTACATGCACACTCCCTGCCTTACTCCACACTGTTGACAGTCTCACTTTGTGATACCTGGCACAGTAAGCACAGTGATGTGGGTGACAGTGGGTGGGGCCACTTGAGGGATGGGGGTGGGGCAGCCGCAATACCAGTTGTTCCAGAAGCATTGGAGAGGGAGAGTGTGTGTCAGAATGTCCTCCAATTACAATGTGAGAGGGTGTTGTGTGGAAAGAGTGTATCTTTTGTTCATGCTCTGTTGACCTCTTTTAAATTTGTGACAATGCGTGCGGTTAATTGATTATAAGAAGGTAGGCCCCATATCCATTCTTAACTTCAGACTGGGTACCTACGTATTGTAAAACTTGAAGTGAAGACTATTCTATGCTGAGGGTACATGTACGTGCCCTGAATTGTGATCCTTCAAAGTCCAATTATATATGTATATGACTACATAATGAATCTCGGTCTGAGTCGTTGTACGAGGCTGCATGTTTGCTGACAGGCAGCGTGGTTCTTCAAGAAAATCAGGCGATTGTGCAAACAGGCATGTGGTCTTTTCTGGCCGTTGCTAAGAATGTGCGTGTACCATGATACAGTCAATTGGCTTATTGACATCATGGTTCACCTGCTGTGAAATGTTGGCCCTTTCTGTACTATTGTTGTTCCTGCACTATCCCACTTGTAAAGATGCCTACCGTACGTCTCAAACTACCGTACATTGCAAAATATTCACAGATTTTGTGAATAGACCATGTTCGCAAAGGATGAGGACTGCGCGACGAGCTACTCACTTTGTGCTTAGAGGTTGAGGGCATTTTGGTATTGTGCAATCTGGCAGACTCATTCACAAAATTTTATTCACGAACATTTCTGCCAGCGATTTGCGAAATTATTTCGTCGTGAAAATTTTGCAGCATATATATATATATAATATTTATATATACTTGAACTGTATATATACATATACAGTATGAAAGTGGATTATGTGGAGTTGGTTCCTGCAGTTACAGTAGGAGAGAGAGTGTCTGTAGGACTTATGTGGTGAAGGCCTTGAAGGACTTTGTGGAGCAAATGTCTGACCACGATGACTTCCTGCAGTCTGTCTGCTGGACAGTGTCCTGTGTAGCATTTGCCACGGATGGTTAGTGGCCACCTGAAAGGGATGGGGGTGGGGGTTTCTTATCCCCTGTTGTTGCCATGGTGATGATGAACAGACTCGAGTCGGGTGACCCTGTATGAGGACAGTGCTCTTGATGTTGTGTGTGACCACGATGACCTCCTGCAGTTTATCTGCTGGACAGTGTCCTGTGTAGCTTTTGCCACTGATGGTTAGTGGCTAGGTGTCTGGTTTTGATGTGTGTGTGTGTATGTGTGTATGTGTGATAACTGTAGATGTGTATTCAGCAACAAACGCAATCTGTATTTAATATTCTGTAATAATTTTCTGTAACTCTGGGTTGGAGACACACTCTGTGCCGAAGGTGACAAGTACATTGTTTTCTTATCCCCTGTTGTTGCCATGGCGATGATGAACAGACTCGAGTCGGGTGACCCTGTATGAGGACGATGCTCTTGATGTTGTGTGACCACGATGACCTCCTGCAGTTTGTCTGCTGGACAGTGTGCTGTGTAGCATTTGCCACTGATGGTTAGTGGCTAGGTGTGGGGTGGGGATTAATCCCTGACAAAAACAGCGGCATTCAATTCCTGAAAACATGTCGTGACTCTCCATCAGTTTGAGCAGGTGTATGATGTCTCAGGATTGAGAAGGTCTTATAAGGCTTGTCTGGTTTTGATGTGTATTCATGTATGTGTGTATGTGATGGCTGTATTTATATTCAAGATCATACTGATTTACTATAATTTGTATAAAGTTGTAAATATTAGCAAGTTTAGCATGCCTACAGTAATTCACTGTCACTCTGTGTTGCAGTCATGCAGGGGTGCAGCTTGATGTTGTGTGCACTGCTCTCAGGTCCTCCCCCTGTCATGCAGGGGTGCAGTTCACTGGCTGCTCTGCAATGAGCAACCTCGCCAGAGCAGGTACATGGTTACATGTGAGGCAGTATATATGTGTGTGTGTGTGTGTGTACTAGTACTGGTGTGCATACCTGAAATTCATAATACTTGCAGAGTTGCTGCTGGAGCCCATAGTGGAGCAAGGTGCGGTGGACCTGCTGTGCAGTTCCCTCTCTGCCCATGAGAGGCACCAGGGAGTGCAGGCGGTGGCCTTGAGGGCACTGGTCCTCCTCACAGAGGACGGTAAGGCAATGTATGTGTGTATGTGTGTGCGTGTGCGCGCGCGTGTGTGTACATTGTACTAGTGTATACATTATAATTATATGTAATATTATTTCAGGACCAACTATTTCAGGTTTTGGGCATTCAAAGTCGCATATGGTGCACATTGGCATGGTGTACTGCTATTTTTGTTAATTCCACCACAGAGTTGGGCCTGTCCCAAATGAGGGTGAAGGGGTTGGAGGCCGTCTGCAAGAGGTCTCTCCAGCTCTTCAGAGGGGGGCCGGTGGTTCCAGAGGCTGAGGAGTTGCAGCGACGCATCCAGGCAGCCAGCACAGAGGAAAGACCACGGAGGATAAAGTGTACTGTGTTGTAGAGTGGGGCATTGATTGAGCAGTTGGTGCTAGATTGACTATTTCAGTAGCAATTTTTGTATATTGTTATGAGAGCTGTTGGTGCTAGATTGCATTTGTCTATATATTTCAGTTGCTATTTTAGTACATTGTTTCGTCTTTGTTGACATTGTTATAATTAGTGCATATTATAATAATAATTATTATACTGGATCATTAAAGTTATCCTGTACATTCATACATGCAGTACATTCATTCTTGTTCAAGTGTATCCTATAATGTGTATGTATGTATACGTACAAGTGTATAATATGGAGACAAGCATTCACCACATATAATCCTAGCTGGCGCGGCAGTGTTCTGTATTCTCATGGCCAATTCAAGCCATTCTGTATATACCTTGGACACTATTCTCCGAGCCATTCTGTATTCTTGGGATGTTCCATATAATTATATAATTATATAATAATTATTATTATAATGTAATTCGCTTGTGTGAATATGGTTCACCGGTCCTACTCTGTGGGCCCCCGCTATTTCCCCTGTGCAGAAACCCTAACCCTAACCTAGCTTGCAATGTCACATGATGTACTGCAGTTCTCCAATGACCTTTTTACTGCACGTAGGTTTTTGATTGAAGTGGAATAGATTTAGACACCACCCAAACATGCATAAGTAAGTATGTACACATGCACTACATTCAGTTCACACTACAAAGTTGATATCCTACAGGATACATGCTTGAAACATAATAATTATATGAATTATACAGTATGTATGTGTATAGTGCTGTACTATGAAAACTAATAATGATACAACTAGTTTTAATTAAAGGTACTACAAACAACTCCAAACATGCATGTGTGTACTGCAAAGATATTATTCTAAACGACAAGGTAAATGTAGTAAACTCTTAACTCTGAGACACCTAAATGAGGCAATGTGTGTACGTGGAGGGAGAGAGAAGGGCGAGATGAGGACATTGTTCACACACACACTCTACCCCGCCATCACACATTGGCATCCTAGCACTTAGATGTAGACTCCAACTGCCAGTGCCCAATCTATTGCAGACCAGAGAAGGGCTACAGTCATTCTGTCCATCTTTACTCAGTCTCACTACTTGAGACTAAGGAGCCCTGCTCCTAATGGCATTGGGTGGCACTGTGAGGTGTCCTGTGTACACTGGGTGACTGGCAACCAGTGAAGGTGGAGGGAGTGCAAGGAGAGCTGTGGTGCTGCATGGTGGGAGGAGCGGGTGGGGCTAGGGCAAAGGGAAATCCCCACCGCACCACTATATAGTCCCTACACACTAACACTACCAGTTTAAAAGGTAGACAGGTGACACCAGGTGCATACTGTGGGGATGCGTGAAGAGAACACTCCAGCACTGCAGAGTGAGTGATGCTCACCTGATGCAGTCACTGTTGGTTAGAGAATCCCCTGTCTTGTTGCAGATACTCCACCACGTTGTGCTTCTCGTGTTTAACAGCCAAGTCCAGACATGTTCTGCCTGCATTGTCTTTGCTTAACCTGTGTTGACCAAATCTTGGATGGAGGTACATGACCACATCAAGGTGGCCGTTAGCAGCAGCAAGGTGTAGGGCATTGCGACCATCCTGTTAGTGCAAGATGGAAACACTTATGATGACATCAACACACACACACATCAGGTACACTAAACAGAGCACCCTGTACCAGTAGTGTACAGTGGTAGTCCCAGGGGGTGGCTCAGGATACAACAAGTGACAAACAAGTACTGTAAATGACACACACCAAACCATAAGAACACAGACTGGTGACACAAATGCACCACATCCCGACATCACAATGATTGTACAGTACATCTTAATGTGTCTGACAATTGTGCTGTCCTGTACTTAAGGGATACATGTAGGGCTCTCAGGCTGGATGCAGGACAGATGATCGTGAATGTAGTCACCTTCGCATGCAGCTTTAATGTGTGGCCATTAACATCATCACAAGCTGAGGTTAGCTGAGTACTATTGACCTTGGTCAGGTCTTCACATCAACCTCTTGTCTTCGTCTAGTTTGATACGTATCATTGTGTATCCTCGGATTGATTTTTATGTCCATCACCTCTGTAAAATGCACTATGCAATACAACTCCATACACACAACACTAGTAATGGGATTAAATTACACTGGAATCTCTCTATTACCGACACTCTAGGCCACCTCTCTAATGAGGATGCTCTCTGCTGTCCCAAGCAAATACAGCTGTGTACAAATCTACCTCTGAACTAAGGGCACTTTTCTATACAGGACAGCCAGCGAGGTCCTACTGGTGCCTTTATAGAGAGGTTCCACTGATTTCAAAGTACTGTGAAACAAAATGGATGACTATAAATTCAGGGAATTCTCCCAATGTATTGTCAGGCTAGATGTCACCTTTGGAAGTGCTGCAGGTGTTACATTAGCACACTCTCCCTGGGCATGCAGTGTGGAGCGAACAAAACTATTGGGCCACACTACAGAGGCTGTTAGTACAACAACACATATCGTAGGGCACACACTCGCACTTACAACTAATGATGAATAGACTTCATATAAGGGCATTATGTAGATGTTTTAAGACCACTCTTAAATATATGGACATAGGCAAGAAAATGTCCCCACCAATCTGACTCTAGAGTGTCTCTTATGTGCACCAGTGTACTTTAATGGATGGACCACAGAGACGGCAAGTACACATGACAGAAGTGACTCACAATCTGAATCACACACAAAAGGATGCACTACTCACATTTGACTTGTGCAGCAGGTTTGCTCTGTGCTGCTCCACAAGTTCCTTCACCAGGTCAAGATGACCATTTACTGCTGCCACCAGGACAGCTGTCCAGCCATCCTGTGAACATGAGAATAATGGCAAACATACAGTCCATGCATTTACGCCACATATATAGTACACAATCCACAGTACATTTGTCCGTGTAGACCGGACACATCAGTAACTTCTACTGCAGTACTGGAATGTTTAAGACCAGTCAATTTAGACACTGTCGGTGGACATTGGAGCTGGATGCACACTCACATTGTCCACTTCATCAAGAGTTGAGCCACAGTCCATTAGCATTCGCACTAGCTCAGCGTGACCTTCGGAGGCAGCACTTAGAAGAGCAGTGTAGCCCCACTGTGTAAGGAATGGAATAGGCACTGCAATATGTGGATATTTGTGTGATGTCTAGATGTTGTGCGTGTGTGTGTGCGTGTGTCTGTGTAAAGGAGTAGAAAGGAATGAGCATTGCATTTTGTGTGCTGTTGATATATCAAGATTTGTGTGCATGTGTGTGTGTGACATTGGAGCTGGGTGCACACTCACATTGTCCACTTCAGTCAGTGTTGAGCCACAGTCCAGGAGCATTCGCACTAGCTCAGCGTGACCATTGCATGCTGCCCTTAAAAGAGCAGTGAGACCCCACTGTGCAAGAAACAGAATAAGTACTTGGCATACTTGACACAATATCTAGATGTCGTGTGTAACAGAATAAAAGAAGAGAATAAGCATTGCATTTTGTGTGCCGTTGATATATCTAGATTGTGTGGGCATATGTGTGTGTGAGAGCATTTGCGCAAGTGTGTGTAATTAAGGGTTTTCTGCATGACTTACTCCCACATTGTGTTCTACCCGACTCTTCTGCATGTTTAGACTTTTAGTTCTCTGTACATACATAGGTAGTTTGACCCTTGTGCCTTAACGGTACTGTGCGTGATCATTGACAGAACCTCGTTTTGGCAGTGTTAAGTGCACCTACATGTCACTTTTCTTTGTTGTAATGCAGGGCCTAACTAGTCGCCACTACTGGGGTTTCAGTAATGATGGGTGACATGTGTATATGCATGCATGCTTGTGTGTTTGTATGCACAAAAGAGTGAGAGTATGATATGTGCATGTGTGTGATGTGTATGTGCATGTGTGTGATGTGTGTGTGCATGTGTGTGATGTGTATGTGCACGTGTGTGATGTGTATGTGAATGTGTGTGATGTGTATGTGAATGTGTGTGATATCGATGTTCATGTTCAGTTCGTCCAGATGAAGGTGCGCATTAGCTTGCATAAGACCATGTACACACATCACCCACTTGCAGTGGATACCACCCTAGTGAGGTGAAACTGTCTACACTACTGGAACCTCTTTCAATTGGAGTCGCACATGCTGGCAGGTGGACAAGTGGTCCTGCTGGTGAAAACATGGTCGCTGACCTCTCATCAGTGCAGACATTAAACATTAGGTTGCTTTACAAAGTAGTAGAGCATGCCCAAGTCCACAAGTGCTGATGTGTTTGCTGTTATGTATAATCTTGTGTGTGCTTAGAATGTCGCATGCCACACATACACATGAATATACATATATCAGATACTGCTATGCTTTGTGATGCAGGAGTCGACATACATACTGTACAACACATGACATCATATTTACAAATGAACACAAACAACCCATGTTACAAACACATTATCTGACTGCACAGTGTCCCCCCCCCCCCCCCACACACACACATATGGGACACGTCAATTGTAACAATATAGCTTCTGCTTGCGGCCAATTTCTCCTTCGTATATATTTGGTTGTTCCTCCTTCAGGCTTAGTTGGATCAGAGCGAGACCAGTACTAAACAAAAGACTATTATATGTACCTCTGCATGCAATTTTTGCCAGTAATAACTCACTCTTGAGAGAAATATTGGCTAAAATAAAGTCTGTATAAAAAGAGTGGTAAATGTCTATGTGGTAAAATCTGGAAAGGCCCAGAGTGACAAGAATGGCAGTGTGCTAGTAGTTTTGTAGTAGTTTTCTGACTGTAACTTTCCAACAGTGTGCTGTAACAACTTATGCCACATAGAAAATTTAGATACTGCAGTTGCACAGCGAGTGATGCCATTCTTGTCTCTCTGGGCCTTTCTGAATTTTACACACAAACAGTTACCGCTCTTTCACTAACTTCATTTATGCCAATATTTCTCAACATAGTGATTTAGCGAGAGCGCGGTAGCTATTACTAGCAGAACTTAGAGGTATTCATAGTCTTTCGTTCAGGACTGGTCTCAGTCTGATCAAACTTACAATATGAAGGTCAAAATCAGTTGAGAGTGGAAGCTATATTGTGTACAATTGACATGTCCCACATACCCCCCCCCCCCCACACACACACTCACTTAATGCACTGGTAAAGCCAAGAAGTGGCACTTGAGTCAAGACAGGCAACAAGAGCCAAGAATTAAAGGAGACACGAAAGATATACTTTCCTGTCCTTGTCAGAAATCGGTACATTTAAATATTGAAAGAAACATGAGGGCTAGCCCACATGTGGGACATGTCCACTTTGTACACATAACAAGACCTTGTGTGGTTTCAGCAACTTTTTCAGCGTTTTCGGGGCTACGCAGGTGACTATGCTTGAGGTACAAGTGACTCGAGCGAACAAATTTCACAATAATTATGTGTCATTCATAAGATAAGTCTACATCAGTTGTGAAGATAAACGTTCCTAACATAGCAAGACAGCAGCACATGGCTTAGAAGTGGCTGTGTCCATTCAAACGTATGCGGAAATTTTATTACAATATCACAAGAATATCATTTGAGATCGGCTGGTGCCTTCAGTAAATCGATGTGCCAAGATTTTTTATGAGCAGTTTTGACAGTAGAAAACTTTCAATGGGTAGTGAAAGAAGTGGTCTAACGTTTGTATGTCGGAACAAGCTGTGCAGCACTCCTGTGCAGAGATATGAGGTGCGGAACGTTTGCCATAGTGATTATGTAAGCAATGCAATGCAAATAGAATGTGTAGCAATTCTCTATGCAACCTCACTCTCAGGTATGTTAGGCCTTGATCTCACATAGAAACATTAGACAACAGGATTGCGCACTGAGCTATACCCTCAGATTGTCACTCATTTGTCCCAAGAATCTCAACATTTAGTGTTATTCTGTGGGGTTCATTGATGATGACACTTCTCGCTCAGTAAGACAGTTATGGCGGTTAAAACGCTGTAGGAAAGTACAATAGCTCAGCTTCAACCAAGATATCATTCACCACTAGTGAAGACAGTCTAAGGAGGCCCTACAGCTATAAGGGGGGAATCTATTCACCAGTCAATACATCCTGATCGGGGTCAATATTCACAAACGACAGGGTTTAGTAGTGAATAAGTTCTGAGGGGACACACCAAATGAGAGGGATACCCCACATGGTGGCAACAATGAACTGCCAATCAACCTCTAATGCATGTCATCATCTTTTGTGAAATTCACTAGCCAGGAGGGAGTTTACAAAACCAAACGTTTCGGTAGCTGTACAACTACCATCTTCAGTGAAGATGGTAGTTGTACAGCTACCGAAACGTTTGGTTTTGTAAACTCCCTCCTGGCTAGTGAATTTCACAAAAGATGATGACAGCAAGTATACCTAGCCACTCAGGACAATATCGAACCTCTAATGCATGCTGGAGGGGAAATGCAAAAAAACGGTAGTAAGTGGCCAACTAACAATCATGTCAGTGGCCTAACACTCTCTAGACAGTGTGTGCACACACAGGTGTGCAGGAAACAAACACAGCACACCCACACACAAGGAGAATGACAGACACTCGATTTAGAGTCTTGTCAGTTTGTACTGTGTCTCTAGTTCAGTACACATACCTACTGGTGAACATGGCACCCACACAAAGGAGGGTACTACTAAAGGAGAGAGGGAAATGACTGAAGTGGCATGCAGTGGACAGCATTGCAAGTGAACTGGGGAGCCATTTCTCCAACAAAGCCCAAGAAGGCAACATGAGGCACATCAAGACTATTTGTGACAGTGACTCGTACCTCATCCATCATGATGGGGGTTTGCAAGTCAATACTTGCACCATCTTACAACAATTGGCCTTCAACCTTGCTTCAGTTTCAGCACGATGGCCATATGCCCCAATCAGAATGTTGGAATAACACAGATAAAGGATCAGTGCAACAAAGAGTTGATTGACTTCAAAAAACGTATGTACATACCTTCTTTCATTCACAATGTAAAAAGGCTGTTAAGAAAACATCATCATGACTTCAATTATTGCAACACACATACATGCAAAGCCCATGCCTACTTTGGAACATGTCTTCCCATCTCTTGGCATCGCCCCTCCCACACACCCACGCACCTTGTCCCTGTCCTGAGGGTCCAGCTTCAGTTCTGTAATGAGGTAACGTGCCACCTGACAGTGACCCTTCTGGGCTGCACAGTGCAGTACGGTATAGGAGCTGTTTGTCTTCTCATGGACCTTTGCTCCAAACAGAGGTAAGAGGTACTTGATGGCATCCAGACTCCCACCTTCTGCAGCCATGTGCATGGCATTGCTGCCGTTCTACATCGAGAGACCACACAGCAGACAAGACAGAGTAAAGGAATCAGATGTGTGAAGCCATACTAAGTTGCTGTTACACACAAGACAAGACAAGTTGGCAGCAATACGTAGTGGTCCATGTGCTGTCCAGAGGGGGAGCATGCAAAAGGACCGGGTGAAGCAGTAAGGACATGACATGGACTAGCTGCATGCACCTTCACAGTGACTTGTACACACATGGGAGATGTGGGGCAAGAATCACTAATTTGATTCCAAGTATTAGCATTTGTGTGTTGTGCAAGTACACATACGTTTACAGATGTACAGGGGCATTCACAGCTGTACTGAACATGCAGCTAAACACACTTCAGACATTGTCACAAGCTAGCACCTCACATTAGAGGAACAACTCACCTCAGTCACTTCATCCACTGAAGAACCGTATTCCTCCAACAACGCCCTCACTAGAGGGACACTGCCACCATATGCAGCTCTGAGAAGTGCAGTGTTGCCCCACTGAGCACGGACAAGGAGGAGTGTTGGAGCACTGTCATATTACACCACACCATACCATATTACAAAAGAATATGTAAATGTGTGTGTGCGTGTGTACTTGTGTGTTTCGCATGTTGATGCAGAGGGAAGTTGGATGCCATGGCTACATTTGAAGGATGATTTGCATGTACATAACGAAGCGCATACGCATGTGTAGTGAATATACATGCCACATGCAAATGGTGTGTGACATTCTACCACCCACAGAGGTGCAAATGGCAAAACACAGGCGTGACATGCCCTCTGTATGTGATCTGCTATACGAATGTGGATACTCCAATAGCCATTAAGGGAAATGCCTTGGCTTATGAGTTCAACCTATCAAATGACGTGGTGACCAAGATGTCATTCACCACTAGTGAAGACAGTCTAAGGAGACCCTACGGCTATAAGGGGGGAATCTATTCACCAGTCAATACATCCTGATCGGGGACAATAATCGCAAACGACAAGGTTTAGTAGTGAATATGTTCTGAGGGGACACACCAAATGAGGGATACCCCACATGGTGGCAACAAAGAACTGCCAATCAACCTCTAATGCATGCAGGAGGGGATATGCAAAAAAACGGTAGTAAGTGGCCAACTAACAATCATGTCAGTGGCCTAACACTCTCTAGACAGTGTGTACACACACTCAGGTGTGCAGATAACAAACACCACACACCCATACACAAGGAGAATTGAGAGACACTCGATTTAGAGTCTTGTCAGTTTGTACTCAAGTGTCTCTGGTTCAGTACACATACCTACTGGTGAACACGGCACCCACACAAAGGAGGGTACTACTAAAGGAGAGAGGGAAATGGCTGAAGTGACATGCAGCGGTCAGCATGGCAAGTGAACGGGGGAGTCATTTCTCCAACAAAGCCTAAGAAGGCAAAATGAGGCACATCAATACTATTTGTGACAGTGACTCGTACCTCATCCATCATCATGGGGGTTTGCAAGTCAACACTAGTACCGTCTTACAACAACTGGCCTTCAACCTTGCTTCAGTTTCAGTTGATTTGGAGAGCCAATACATGCTCCAATGAAGGGACAATCTCAGTACGATGACCATATGCCCCAATCAGAATGTTGGAATAACACATATAAAGGATCAGTGCAACAAAGAGTTGATTGACTTCAACAAACGTATGTACATACCTTCTTTCATTCACAATGTAAAAGGTTGTTAAGAAAACATCATCATGACTTCAATTATCACAACACACATACATGCAAAGCCCATGCCTACTTCGGAACATGTCTTCCCATCTCTTGGCACCACCCCTCCCACACACCCACGCACCTTGTCCCTGTCCTGAGGGTCCAGCTTGAGTTCTGTAATGAGGTAACGTGCCACCTGACAGTGACCCTCCTGGGCTGCCACGTGCAGCATGGTATAGGAGGCATTTGTCTTCTCATGGACCCTTGCTCCAAACAAAGGAGCCAAGAATGTGATGACATCCAGACTCCCACCTTCTGCAGCCATGTGCATGGCATTGCTGCCGTCCTACATCGAGAGACCACACAGCAGACAAGACAGAGTAAAGGAATCAGATGTGTGAAGCCATACTAAGTTGCTGTTACACACAAGACAAGACAAGTCAGCAGCAATACGTAGTGGTCCAAGTGCTGTCCAGAGGGGGAGCATGCAAAAGGACAGGGTGAAGCAGTAAGGACATGACATGGACTAGCTGCATGCACCTTCACAGTGACTTGTACACACATGAGAGATGTGGGGCAAGAAGCACTAATTTGATTCCAAGTATTAGCATTTGTGTGTTGTGCAAGTACACATACGTTTACAGATGTACAGGGGCAATCACAGCTGTACTGAACATGCAACTAAACACACTTCAGACATTGTCACAAGCTAGCACCTCACATTAGAGGAACAACTCACCTCAGTCACTTCATCCACTGAAGAACCGTATTCCTCCAACAACATCCTCACTAGAGGAACACTGCCACCATATGCAGCTCTGAGAAGTGCAGTGGTGCCCCACTGAGCGAGGACAAGGAGGAGTGCTGGAGCACTGTCATATTACACCACACCATACCATATTACAAAAGAATATGTAAATGTGTGTGTGAGTGTGTACATGTGTGTTTCGCATGTTGATGCAGAGGGAAGTTGGATGCCATGGCTACATTTGAAGGATGATTTGTATGTACATAACGAAGCGCATACTCATGTGTAGTGAATATACATGCCACATGCAAATGGTGTGTGACATTCTACCACCCACAGAGGTGCAAATGGCAAAACACAGGCGTGACATGCCCTCTGTATGTGATCGGCTATACAAATGTGGATACTCCAATAGCCAGTAAGGGAAATGCCTTGGCTTATGACTTCAACCCTATCAAATGACGTGGTGACCAAGATGTCATTCACCACTAGTGAAGACAGTCTAAGGAGGCCCTACGGCTATAAGGGGGAATCTATTCACCAGTGAATACATCCTGATTGAGGACAATATTCACAAACGACAAGGTTTAGTAGTGAATACGTTCTGAGAGGACAAACCAAATGAGAGGGATACCCCACATGGTGGCAACAAAGAACTGCCAATCAACCTCTAATGCATGCAGGAGGAGAAATGTAAAAAACGGTAGTAAGTGGCCAACTAACAATCACGTCAGTAGCCTAACACTCTCTAGACAGTGTGCGCACACACTCAGGTGTGCAGAAAACAAACACAGCACACCCACACACAAGGAGAAATGACGGGCACTCGATTTAGAGTCTTGTTGGTTTGTACTCAAGTGTCTCTGGTTCAGTACACATACCTACTGGTGAACACGGCACCCACACAAAGGAGGGCACTACTAAAGGAGAGAGGGAAATGACTGAAGTGGCATGCAGTGGGCAGCATGGCAAGTGAACTGGGGAGCCATTTCTCCAACAAAGCCCAAGAAGGCAACATGAGGCACATCGAGACTATTTGTGACAGTGACTCGTACCTCATCCATCATCATGGTGGTTTGCAAGTCAACACTAGTACCATCTTACAACACCTGGCCTGTTTTGTTCATCTGTCACCACAATGTAAAAAGGTTGTTCAGAAAACATTACTTTAATTATCACAACACACAGACTTGCAAAGCCCATGCCTACTTTGGAACATGTCTTCCCCTTTTATGGCACTGCCCCGCCCACTCAGACCTTGTCAAGTTGGATGCCAGGAATACATTTGAAGGATGATTTGCGTGTGCATAACGAAGCGCATACGCATGTGTAGTGGATGTACATGCCCCATGCAAATGGCGTGTGACATTCTACCACCCACAGAGGTGCAAATGACAAAACACAGGCGTGACATGCCCTCTGTATGTGATCGGCTATACGAATGTGGATATTCCAATAGCCATGAGCGGAAATGCCTTGGCTTATGACTTCAACCTACTTAGTCTGCAAAGAACACTTTTGTGTAGCTCTCGGGGACATTGGTTTACAACCGACGTGAACATAAATTCAGCCAAAGTAAATATAGTGCTGAGGTGAGTATTGTAGGCATAGAGGTTTCCAGTCCCACAAACTGGCTTCCTCTGCCTAGTTCCAGCAGGGGTAGAAAAAGGGGTAGAAAGATGGGTAAAGATTGGACATGACATGTCCAGTGAGTATCGGTTTTGGCACGTCACACCTGCTCACACATATACTGAAGGAGAGAGGAATAGACTGATGTGGCACAAGGAGAATAGTAAGTTATTTGGAGAGCCAATATATGCTCCAATGAAGGGACAATCAGGGTGTTGAAATAACACAGAAGCCAATTAGTCTGCACATGAAAGAAGGCAATATGCACAGGGAGATATCACTATGACTGGTGCTTTGTACATCGTCCTATCCAACTGACCTTCAACTCTGCTGCTAAAATCATCTGTCATGAAATGTGTACCACTACATTTCATCTTATCAGAGTGTTAAAGTTCACAGGTTTCACGTACTACACATAGCCTTTTCTACTTGGCATCGCATCACGTGAGATGGCTACATTACATACGACAGGGGACGTGACTTCTCTTGTCACACCAACACACTGGCACACCTAGCACTATTGACAAACTCCACCCCTAGTCCCGTCCCCTGCTTACTTCCAACTCCCATTTGTAAGTCATAGGGATTCTACTTTGAATATTTGGTACTTATACATTTCACAACTGTCAATATCATGTCTAAATTTTAAAAAGCCAAAATACAGTGCACTTATATGTGTCATGTGTACGGTGGACAGTACGTCAAGTGAACTGGGGAGCCGGTGCTTCTCTAATGAATGCTCCAGAAGGTAACATGTGAATATCAGACAGGGAATTGTATTGTCAGCAGGATTTGTAAGGACTCGTATTCATAATGTATACACATAATTAGAAACATACAGACAAGTAGCACTGTCACATTTAACAATGGTGCTGTACACAAAACTCGGCCTAACTTTGTCGACTGCAGAAGGTAACAATACAGCTATCGCATTATTTCATAGCACTAACTTGTTGAATCTCACGGTGAGAGCACTGAAAGTGTGGCTGGGGCAGCTAAGGCACTTCCATTTCCATTTACAGAACAAGGTGGCCTTAGTGGAAAGGTACGTTCAGAAAGCAGAAAGGTCCACCCCTAGTGTCATTGCACAATGTGGTAGTGTTGACATTGCTAGAAATTGATGATGTCATACCTAGTTGAGCTGCACACTGGCAGGTTACTCAAAACATAAGCTCACTCTGAAGCAAACCATCACGGTCAACCACCACCTGCTACTGTCACGTCTGAGAGAGTTTGGCCTTGACCCTGCGACCTGTGGGTGGTTCACATCCTACCTTGCTGACAGGCGTCAGAGTACTAGCATTAATGCAGCACAGTCAGAAGAGGTAGCAGTGGACACTGGAGTACCACAGGGCTCTGTGCTTGGTCCACTTTTATTCTCGCTATTTGTCAACAATCTCCCAGCCCAGCTCCAAGGAGTCACCACTGTCTTATTTGCAGATGATACCAGCCTATACATAGCAGGCCGTTCCACTGATGACATTTCCAACACACTCACACGTGCACTTGGTTCTGCACACAAATGGCTCCTGGACAGCGGTCTAAAGCTCAACGTGGGCAAGACAAAGTGCATGTTGATCTCTTCCAACCGGCGAAAGTCATTGTTAGCCCTCAATGTGCAGCTGGATGGTGTCTGTATCGAACAGGTCTGCACCTACAAGTTCCTTGGCGTGATGGTGAATCAGTCACTTTCCTGGAGCAACCACATCGACCTGGTCTCCAGCAGAGCGTCTAAGGGACTAAACCTCCTTCGGAGGATTGCTTGGTTCCTGCCAAAGAATGTCTTGTGCTGCTTCTACAAGGGTTACATTTTGCCGCAACTGACATATGCAGATACTGTGTGGGGATCCTGCACACGGGCAGAGAGTGACCGGCTTGAGCGCCTGCAGAACTATGCTGCTCGCATCATCCTTGGCAGGCGCAGGGACGCATCAGCCACTGCCATGCGCTGTGAGCTTGGGTGGCCAACATTGGCATCAAGGCGAGCGCTTGCTGAATTGCAAATGGTTTACAGATGTGTCACTGGCTGTGCTCCACAATATCTGGCCTCTCTCTTTTTGCGGAACACTGACATCCACCTTCACAATACAAGGGCAGCAGCATCTGGAGGCATTCATGTCCCCAAGGTCAGGTCTGAATTTGGGAAGAAGTCCTTTGCTTTCCGGGGATGCCAAAGGTGGAATGCTCTGACACCCTTCATGAGAACCATTAAGAATCCTACAACATTTATGACTACCGCACGATCCAACTTGCTAACCTACACTATCTAATCTACAGTTAGTACTATTTCATGATAATTGCATTCTCTTTTCCCAGTCTATTGTCTCCTTTTTATCACATTTACATCACATTACACACATCACATTTTGTCATCTGGTGTCAACCATTCACAAGTTAATTGCCAATATCATTCATTTTTTGTCACCATTACATGTCTGTAGTATGATTTCTGGGTACCTTGGAAAGTAGCCATGTTGGCTAAAGGTCTCCCCAGGTTAAATAAGACTCCAATAACAATAACAATAACAATTATGCTGTCAAATATTCCAGCTACATGTATCCTACAGCATCCTGCTATTACTGGCTGGCTGAAGCTTGCGAACACTATACATTGGTGATCCATTACCAAACAAGAAGCAGTAAGCAAAGATTGGGATATATAGGACTCTGAAGGCATAACACAGGACTGTACATAAACTTGTCCACCTGCTTTGTCACAACATGCTTCACTGCACAAACTAAATCATGCAGCACATACGTAGACCTTGCACTTTGAAACCAGTACAGTCCCCTGGCACCCCACACACCTTGTCTCTGTCCTGTGGGTCCATTTGTAGCTCGTCAATGAGGTAACGTGCAACCTGACAGTGACCCCCTTGGGCTGCCCAGTGGAGCATGGTATAGGAGTTTAAACCCTTCTCATGGACCCTTGCTCCAAACAGAGGCAAAAGGAACTTGATGACATCAAGACTCCCACCTTGTGCAGCCAAGTGCATGGCATTCTCCCCATTCTACATCACAGATGCAGGACACATGTAATAGCGGTCTGTTATAAGAAACAGATGAGCAGCCATACTAAGGTCTCACACACAAGGCAAGACAGGAAAAGTTGGCAGTAATAGTGATGCTCAGCTGTTCAGGGGGGGGACGTGCAAATGGACAATAGCACTGAGGAGTATAGGACTGCCGTGTAAGATCGCATTACATACATAGTTTCAGGTGTGTCACAGTGATCCCTACTTTCACAAGCATCACGTATTGCTCTTAGGTAGAGTCAATGAACTCTGTTTTAGAATGCACTAAATGGATTCCATTATTTGTGGTATGGAGTACATACCAACACAAAAGGTTTGTCTGTGTACGTACGGTATCTGTCACAAGTTACTTACGTTTTTTTGCGGAATTGCCGAGTAGACTTTCCGCAGAATGCAGCGCGGCAGAATATGGACTTCCTTCAGCCGACCGCGGACCGTTCGAAGCTTCGCGAGGACTTCCGCTCGGTAGATCGTATTATTCCGTGCAGGCTGTAGAGCGTATTCGGTATTCTTTAGATGCTCACTTGTCCACACAGAGGGTAAAACATCCGCAGCAAAGCTTGAATCGCTACCTGCGGCCATCTTCGTGTGGCACGGCGTTACTTCTGGTGTCTATCAGGACGAATTCGTCTCCCAACACTGCACAGTTGAAAGACGAAGGCGTCTGTAACTACACAATACGGCTATCGACGAGCGAAACGAACTACAGCAACTTAAAAGCAGCGAACTCGAACAAATTCGTATGCATATCTATTACGCATCCGCGGTGAGTTCACCGTCTCGTGAAAGGGGGCGAAGTCGATGCATATCCTCTATTCCGTCCTTGTCCGTCGTCCACGGGAATTTTAGGCCTTCTGCGGAACCCGCTCCGGTAGTACGAGGAAAGCGGACGGACGATTTGCAGCAGCCTTCGCGGACATCCAAGGAAACTTTCAACGGATTAATGCAGAATTCGTCGGAATCGCGTAAGTAACTTGTGACAGGTACCGTAGATGGTTCTATATGACAAATTGTAGTGTACTGTGACAAGTGCATGAGTATAAGACGTACCTTGTCCTTCTGAAACAGATTCGCTTTGTACACATTCACCAACTCTCTCACCACTGGCAGGTGACCGTTGAGTGATGCCCCCAACAGTGCTGTCCTCCCCTCCTACCATAGGAGGCATAGTACACGAAACAAGCACACTGTTGGTTACACTACGTATGCCACTCACTGCCCACTGTTGTCATGGCTACGTATATATACTGTAGGTACGCTGGCATGTAAGCATTAGAGTGAAATCCAACTATTTCAAGAGTAGGCGAGCACTAACACAAGCATGCACACAACATGCACACACACGGTGTGTGGTAATATGAGGAGTGTGTGGTGTATTATAAAAAATGATACACAATTAGTGCCATATATTGCTGCTTTGAAGTAGCATAATAAATAAGTACGCACACACACACTCACCTCATCCCGATCCTCTACAGAGGCTGTTCCACTGTCCAACAGCTTCCTCACTGTAGAGAGCTGACCGACCCTTGCTGCTTCCACCACAGGAGGACGACCAGAGACCTACACAGAGTGCAGCAGTGCCAGTGGAATACATGCAGTGACAGTTGGAGGGGAGAGTCAACATGTTATAGCAATAGGCCATGTTAAGGTGAACCAGTACACCCTATACCTGTGTTGGTGGTAGGCTGCCTCTTGTAGCTGCAGTTGGTCCTCCAGTGACCTGGCCTGGTACAGCAGACTGACATGCATACATGGGGAGGGAGAGAGGGCAAGGGTGACCTCTCTGTGTGGCAGGGCCTCTACAGATGTAAGCAACCAATCACAACTAGCACTAACACACTACAACATTCTGTAGACAGTCTCAAGTGGCAGCAGTGAAAGTGCATGAGCTGGTACAGGTGACATCTGTAGAACAGCAGTGACTGTCACTGACAATGTAGAGGGGCTGCTGTGAACATATTAACCCATTAGCCCCGATTGATGCATATTTGCGTCAAAGTTGATAGTGCACACTTTAACAGACCCTTCGGTGGCTACGAGAGAGCATCTGCACTTTTCAGGGCAACCCCTGTAGTCCTTTGTCTATATTTACTTCGCATTTGGTATACACAGTCCGCGTATCAATAGCAAAGCATTACTACAGTTTCAGTGTTATGCCTTCAATAGGAAAGGAGTTACAGTGCACTGAAAAGTAGTGTTATAGTAAGGAAAGCAAAGATTACAAAAAAATGGCCGACAGTGAAGCCGGCTTAGTTAGTTTCATGCCAGTGCACATGTATGGGTGATACAGCGAAGCACCGCTTTCCGACGGTACGTAGCAGCCTCGCAAGGAGGTACAGCCTCGCTCCGCGCTAAAGAGCTGCTCTGAAAGGAGGTCCCTTTGGCACGTTTACACAAAGGCAAAAGTGGGTAATGCAAACGGTAAAGGGTTAAACCTTTATCGTGGATGAGCCACTATAGCGTGACCACAGCGTGGTGTGGAATAGACATAGCAATTGTGTAATCGTTATGGTGGACAAGCCACTATAGTGGCTCATTTATTTGAGCACATTTACAAACGAATGCACACTTACCTAGCGTAATTCATACCTTTTCTGTTACATATACTTATTATTGAGTGCAATAAGAAGTTTACTCAGACAAAATTGCTTCGTGTTTGTCTGTACTGTGCAATTTACAATTGGTGGTGGCTCGCTGAATCGGAAGGTCGATAATTTCCCCCAAACACCCTCCAAAATCACGTCATATCTATTCTAGGAAGTGAAAAGGTACTAAGATCAACTGTTGATGGACAGCGTACCTTTTTCAGCATGGTTCGGCGAGCGTCATTTCTCAGCTCTACTGCCAGGTGTCCTCAACTGCCGTCGCTGCTCTTCAAACGTAAGCAGGAAGCGTACGCTGTGCTTCTGCACACAATACAACGCGAGCTTTGTGTAGTTCCTGGCTTACGACTCTATGACACTAAAAGCCGTCGCAGAAGACTCCGTATACTTAGGATTCTATCACATACCATTGTATAACTGGCGCATAACACCGTATACTCTGTCTTGTACGCTGAGTTTATATGGGTTATATCATTGTTGTAACGTATTGTATGACTGTCTTATTGCAGATTCAATGAGTAGTCACTATGTGTTACTTATGTGTAGTTTTTTAATAAAATCCGCTGTAGTACTCGAATCATCCACAAGCACTGGTCGAGCCACTATAGTGGCTTATCCACGATTACGCAACTATTCGCGCGCGGAAGTTTTCCATGATAAAGGGTTAAGTAGCAAAGCAATATCCACACTGGATGACAAACGAACAAACACAGCCCACGTGGGAGGGGCATCACGGTATGACAGTGAATAAGTGTGACAGTGTGAACAGCCTTAGCTAACACTCCCACCCACACAAGACCCTATTGTGTCCCACTACAGATATGACCACAGACACTTTCTCACAGTTTCTCCACTTGAGCCCTTGCTAGCTTCCTCCCTGATCCTGGCAAGCTCTTCCACTGCAGTTGGTCCTCCAGTGACCTGGCCTGGTACAACAGTCTGACATGCATACATGGGGAGGGAGGAAGAGAGGACAAGGGTGACCGCTCTCTATGGTGTAAGCAACCAATCACAACTAGCACTAACACACTGCAACACTCTGTAGACAGTCTCCACTGCAGTGGCAGAAGCCTTCAAGGGTTACACTACAGGACCCAGACATGTCGGTCATCATGGCATCAGTTTGTGCTGCCAGTTTTCCCCACTGTTTGAAATAAAATGAGAATACTACTCACCCTTCTCTTCGACTTCCATCACTGAAGAACCGAAGGCTACCATCATATGTCTATATCTACAACTTGTGGCATTCAGCAGTTAACTGCACACACTGTTCACTGTTCATTAGTACTTAAAGGAATATTGCCAGTTTTAGGTTACCTTGTCCATGTACAATACCACACCGTACTGTCATAGTGGCTGCTGGATATATACAGTAAGCAAGAGGCAACCGTTACACATTCTAGCTCTACTTCCGGAGCAGGTCAGTACTCTGACAGCTATGTATATACATACATATTCCCTTACAACAGGAACATACACATTGAAATTGAAAGGTACATGGCATACCACTCTGAGGTCACAGACTACATTAGAGAGTAGGTAAACCATGCATCACACTTCTCCGTGCACTAGGAAAGGACCACAGACATGCACACATACACACACATGCATGCATGCACTCACGCACACACACACACACACACACACACACACACACACACACACACACACACACACAAATGCATGCATGCATGCACGCACGCACGCACACACACACACACACACACAAATGTATGCATGCATGCACGCACGCGCACGTAAACACGTATGCACACACACACACACACACACACACACACACACACACACACACACACACACACACACACACACACACACACACACACACACACACACACACACACACACACACACACGCACACACACACACACACAAGAACAGGGTACATGAATGTGCACCTTTGCAAACTGTTCAATGTCACTTGGAAGAATCTCCAGCTGCTTCATATGCTTTTGAAGTTTCTCAACTTCTGCCTCCAAATCGGATCTCACTTCTTCCAGTACCTTAATCTCCTCCTTGAGCTCGGACTCCCTGGTCCTTGACAGTGACTGCTCTTGAGTAGCCATGTCCTGTTGTGCACAAGACAATGTACTTAAAAGAGATACGTACACACAATAAAGGTCCCGAAAGCGCACTTTTACCTGGGCACTCAAAGCTTGCACTAGTCGCTCTTTCAGGCGGGCAATTTCCTCGTATTGCTGTCTCTCCACCTCCCGGCTAGCCTCCAGCTTAGTCTTAAGAGCCACGTTGTCCATGAAGAGGTTGGCCACCTTCCGCTCCAGGTCCTTCACCTTGTCCTCCAGTTCACCCACCTTGGACTGCCACTCATCAGTTGCACTGACATCACTGCCCTTCGGTGGAATGACTGCCTCCTCAGACTGTACATGGGAGCAGACAAGGCATCACTGATCTCATTAGACATGCTAAGGCACTTAATGCAGAAATGAACTCTTACATGACAACTGTTTCAAAACTACAAACCAGCATGTGGTCTTGTCTTTTCACGCTTGTATAAAACTCCTAATCATGTGCAAGGTGACAGACCTTGGTAGATTACTTGCAAGTTGCCACCTTTACTATATATGTTACTATGTTCTGCCTATTGCTAAACAAAACATATAACTGCAGAGAGGCAAGCGTGAGTGAGTGAGTGAAGCAAAGGCCATATGTAAGTGTGCACCATTCGAGATATAAATATTTGGCCCATCTATGGCAGCTGGTCAGGTGGGCTACTTCACATCTAGGACACGCTTTCGCTCGTGTGTTCGCATCTACAGATCAATCCATTTGTGAGAAGAATGCAGGAGCTGTTACTGCCAGAGCATGTAGTGCATGCAGTGGCCTTTGCTCAAGCCATAAATGGTGCCTGGAAATTCGCCAGGGCCTGCAAGGGGTTAGTCTGGCTAGCTAGACCGTCTCACTTAACCGCCTGAGGCACAATAGGGAAGGGACAGTCTAGCGACAGTAACAATTAGTTCACACCTTCACATTATCACACCTCGTGCGTCGATGATACGACATATGGTCAGCCCCAACTACACAGGAGTAATGTAGCAATTGATCGCTACAGCACTCCTGTGTAGTTGAGGTGGACGGATGGACGAGATCCAGGATTACAAGGCGTGACTAAGCTCCGCAAACTATGAATACTATTAGCATGAATTCCTGCCAGTAGCATCTGATTGGTCGATTAGGTGTGAACTACTCGTTACTGCCACTAGACCGTCCCTTCCCAGCCCAAGCGCCACGGCAATTACATGTGATGGTCTACCAAGCCATACTAGCAAAGGCCTGGATGATGACGCCAAACAAGACGTATTGCACAACATAGGTGCATGCAAGGCATGCCTTATTTGCTATTCGTATCAGGGCTGGATGAATGCTGAAATTCAGCTGCAGGTTCTTCATTCACTGACAAGATATGAACATTCCAAACAATGGATGACTTCTGCTAGTGACTTCTATAACACATGTATGTGATGGTGTAATACAAACATTGTGGTTGCTGTACGGTGATAAAGCAAGATGCTAAGTGTACATACTACTACATACAAATGCATTAGCTAAAGGAGCTTTGGCAGCTAGCTACGTAGCTAGCTAGACTCCCTAAGTCTGGCTGGTAGTGTGTAACCACTGACCAGCTTTAGAGAGCTACCGTGAAATTGTGCAGTGCTCTGCCTTAAGCCAAACTGCCAGGCTGCTTCCCCTGATGGTCTCATTTGTAGCTATGTGGCCAATAGCTGGGTAACTAGCTAGCTAGCTACCAACAAGAACGGAGAATCAAGCCAACAACAGTGGTGCCATCAAAGTACCGTCGCAAGGGTGCAGTCAAAAGATCGCCGTCAATAAGGCTATCAAGGGAGCAACTTTAAAGAAACGCTGTGGCAGAGAAGCTCACCCTTGGCGGGCTCTCTGCTAGTACTATATAATATGTAAAATTGGAGTGGACAAAAAGACCTTCAAATGCTAGCTAACATTCAAATATAATTGAATAATGGAACATTTGTCCCAGCACTAATACGATTTGGAGGTGTTGAGGGACTTTAATGAGACTCCACCCACGCAAAGTCATGGTAATATGAAAAAGTCGTTTTTTCTGCAGTATTAATGCAACTTGATGGCATGTTGCACAATTGTATGATTGCCTGAGTGTATTAGTCCTATTAGCACTAATACAATCTGGAATCTTAATTGTTTTTTTTTTGGAAATTGTTTTGGATTGATTGATGCTTGGCTGTTCGGAGAAGTATGTTTTGTGTCCTTCTCCCGCCAGATTGCTGTGTAGCCTTGATCACAGGAATAGCTACCCATGGATGGATCCGGCTGTCCATCACAGTAACTTACATGTGTGTCCAGGATCTCAATGTCTCCTGATTCTGGAACTGGACCGTGCAGGTCAGGCACAAGGTCACCTGAATGGGAGCCACACAATACAGCAGATCTCATGATAGCTATGTGCACTGCCTCACATCACCACCAGCATGCACTACTGTGCTCTAGTGTTTCAAAATAATGCATATAATAACAGTGAACATCAGCCACTCTTGGTCTTTGGATGAACAACTCACACTGGTCTGTGAATGGAATACCTACTATCTCCAAAGGCCAGGGCTTGAATCGAATGTGAGCAGCGCAGAGCGTGGCACCACTATTATGTCTGTGCTGGAAAACCTATCCAAGGCCTCAGCATAACCCCATACATTTTTGCTCTAACTCCAAATCCACCATTTCCATGTCTGCGCTGTACAAACACAGGGGACAGCCTCATACACACACTCTAAACACTAACCATGGGAATCCCAGTGTTGCTCAATCCTTTTGGTGCTGAGAGGTTGTCCAGACAAAGGCTCCTGAATGCAATACAGGAAACTGGTGATTATATAATGTCACAGCAAGTCTTAATGACAATGACAGCCTCAACACTTGCAACCGTAGGACACCGTTGCCCCATTGCCATGAATTGGAGGATGCCCCATGTTATATAGTTGTCAAACTGTGCTGCAAGTGGCAGAGACAAGGCACTGCCACACAGAAGTGTCCCCCTCTGAAAACGGTCCCCCAGAGTTTTTGGACAAGTGATTGCTGCTGAAATATATATATAGGTCCAAGTGAATATGCTGACATTGGCAGAAATAGCAAAAGGACATGAGGAGGGTCATGAGATGGCAACCACCACGCTGCAGAAAACTGTCCAAGGTTACCAAAGAAGGCCAACATTGATGTGTGGGGGCTGCTTCCAGGAGGGGGGGGTGACACTAGAAATGTGTGCCATTGCGCCATGCAATGTGGACCAAGCAGTGTGCACTGTACACATGCACAGCTCCCTACCTTGGTGTTGGGGTCAAGCAAGCAGTACGTCTGGTAGGGGAGGACCTGGGTGAAGCATGTAAACAGAGCAATGTGACCATTGGAAGTGATGATGTAACACGAAGTACGTGGACTGACAACATGACAGTAGTTGATAGCTAGGAACAATCACGGGCATAGTTGAAGTCAGAATTTGAAACGTTTTGAACCTGGATTGAAGCGGATTACCAGTGTGTTCACATAGGCGTACATACATCTAGCCAGTGACATACGTACTACAAACACTTCATAAGTATGGTGAAAGTATATTGTACGAATCATTGTGGTCACTGGTGATTTTACTTGTACTGGGCTAGTGTGGAGGTATTTCAGAGTTTCAACAAGAGAGTATACAACATGCAGCCTCGAGATACTGGAATATATTTAGTCTACATGCCATCCCTTCTCTGTCATATTACAAATATGGCATACTGTATTCACTCAAAAGTTGACATTCTAATTTTTGTCAGGAACAAATATTCATTCAAGTATGTTCTAATCCTGCCAAATTTGCTGCCTCTCTCATGTCCGCCATTTGACTCTAATACTTGTGACGTTTGACAGGAAGCAATACATTTTACTATTTGCCACAAAATGGCCATGCAGATAAAAAGGACTCAGCCAACAAAGAGTATCCCTTTCCCATGTTCATTCTTTCTTCCTATACATACATATATAGGTGTAGGCAATCAAATTAGGTTGTTGCCATTTATTTTTGTCTTTGCAGTTCAACTATGGACTTGAGTGGTCCTACATCGCATTGAGACCAAACTGTGATTTGCATGATCATGGCGAAAGAGGCCTTTATCACAAAGGAGCCAAAAGTGTTCTAACAATTCGCCTTGGCTCTAGTACTTCTTCCGTAAAATCAAAGGTTTTGACACCTTCGGCAGTTTTCTTCCTTCCTTTCAGCTCTAATGGTCTTCCCACCTCTTCTCATATTATCGAAAACATTAAATAATGGTATACTATACAGTAATTATTAATGCATCCAAGTGTATTAATGCATCAATACATTGGTTGCACAAAACAAATAGCATCTGTGCATTACACAAGTCCCTCACCTCTGTCACTCCGAGAAGGTCTGCAGTGAAGGGCTTGCTCCCCTTCAGCAGTGACAGGAAGCAGCCCACAGAGGGAATGAAGGTGAACACTCCAGGGATGGACACTTCGATGATGTCCAGCTCCAAGAGAATCCATACTGTATCCAACTGACCACTGTGCTGGATGACATCGTGGACATACTGGCGGGGGATCATGAAGGTGACGGTTGTGCTGTGTCCATCCTCAACTTCACGACAGATGATCTTATCTTCTGGGATGCCGTAAGCTTTTTTCAGGCCTTGTACCTGAAGTATGTAGCAATCTTCACATGAAAAGCTATCGAAATCCTTTTGTGAGGTTATTTTAATTGGAACTAGCTCGGTGCTCTTCAAGGGTACCTTTGCTTCCTCTTCAGTCCCAGGATCTTTGGGAATGGCATCTTTCAAAAGTGTGGCTCGTTTATATATGGCCAAATGTTGGTCATAGTGAAAAAGGATGGCTTCTGCAACTTCTCGATCAGATTGTGGAATGGAGGTAATAGCCTTCCTCAGGAAGCGAGTTTGGTCCCACATTCCTCCAACGGACATCCGACTCATGAGGCTATCAACGGAATCAGCAGATTCAATGATGTCTTCACCCACTGCCACATGATGAACACCAAGGCGGTGATATCTGACAGCTGCTTTTTTCACTCCCTTCAGGTGGGGTTCCAACAGGTCTGAGATGATAGCAAGAGCATTGCCATAGAGAAGCTTGATGATGACTTCCGGATCAGATTCCGAACGGAGGTCTGACATGTCTCGAGCCAAAAGATCCATTTTAATTGACATGTAGTCAGGAAGAGACTTCTTGGCAACCGACTGCTGCAGCGCAAGGTCATCCGAACTTCTAGTAGACGACCTACGGCGTTTTCGTGACAGCTCTGCAAGGATGTACACAACTAAATTAAACTGCGATATAAAGCATTGAACTGCATGCAGTAGTCAAAGTCTATTGCAGCAAAGGTAAAGGTTAGTAGCTACATTAATTAAGAAAGATATACCTATAAAACTAAGCCTACCCTTGCCTTAAGACTGGACAATGTAAAGCGTTTAAGTGAGTTGCCCTGATTACAGTAGACTCAGTGAAACATCTCTAACTGGCAGGTTACTGCACAGCTCTTGTACTGCTCTCACTACAAAGCACGGCAGAGCTACCTAATTCAGCTAATCTAAGTGTGCCTACAATCACCTATTGCAGAGGAGTGCTCAGTGGTCTTACTCTCCTCAAGGTCACCTGCAGAGGAGCACAAAAGTAAAGACACCATTGAGATGGCAGTGCTACAGACCTGAATGAATAATATATAATGTGGTCATGCAAACATGGAAATGCAATGATTGCCTGCAAATACGTAGTTACATTCCAACCAAAAGACATATGCATTTGTAATACTAGGCTCAAGGCATCAAAAGATGTCACCTGTGCATTCTTGCACAGCTTCAGTTCATGTGATATACATTAGTTGTGCACTGCACACAACTGTAAACAACAGAGTCACACTGTTCACAGTGCATGGAGCTTGCATATGCACCACACATCGCATGCAGACTATGGCTTTAAACGAATAATACACATCCTTGGCAGGCTTTTACTCAAGATCATGGAGTAGTTGCTGGGCCGCTGAAATCAGTTTCACATTGACTACCATTGAGTACATAACACACAAAAGATTGCACTTTTGTGGCGTTTACTTAGGGTGTCACTACTCACAAAAGGAGTGATTATACTGACATTCATGCATAGTAGCTAATACATCTGCCTGAAATGCCACATATGCAGAGAAATTAACACATCTGCCTGCGTCGCTGTGAAAGAAGTGCTGGACACACCTGCAGTTGGGACCCTCGGTGTTTGCACTGCTGTGCGAATGTCCTCCACGGCTGCTGAACCACAAATCATTCCTACAGCATCTAGAACAGCCTGCCATGTGCGAGGCTGGCTCCCTGTGCCAGGAGATCCTTCTAGCCACTTGGCAAACATCTCCCTGAGTCGATCAGTCTTCTCTTGCTGATGAGCAACACTATCCAGGACAAATGGCTTGACATCAAGTGCCAACCCAAGGTTGTACCACTTGGGAGCTACACGGGGCTCTGCATGGCATACTACATCCTTCAGGGTGGGCTGGTCGCTGAGTGACGTAACAACCGCACCTGCAGAAGACGAACGTAAGAATTAAAAAAAATTTCCGTTGTAGCCTAATATATAAACCTAAGCTGATCCTAGCTATGCTGTAGCGACCTTCAACTTCAGATAATGCCGTCAGATAACATGCAGTATGCCCTACCTCGCGCTTGTAGCTCTCCTGAGCTCTGTTTTGCTTCACCAGTAATGATCTCTTCCTCGCGTCGAACAACCGCTTGATCTGCGGAGGACGATGGAGTCACTGGGTCCTCCGCGGTGTTTGACTCAGCCAGTCTCTTCACTTCATCGGCTAGTTGGGCAAGCTTTCCTCTAGCGTCTCTAGGCAACTTGTCGTGGAGCTCAAGGAACAGCCGATCTAGTGCCACAGAAGGCACTTCTCGATGCACTCCTTGTCCTCTTCCGTCCGCCATTACACGTGGGGATGGACGGTGTGTGACCTTTAGGGAATCGGAGAGACCCACCCTGACCTGACTGCAGTGTACGTGTTTGCGAAGACCTGGGGATGGCCGGTGGTCCGGCGGGTTGCAGCGAGCACGTGAAAGGGTGACCTTTAGCGAAACCTCGGAGAACCCCCCTTGGACCTGGCACTTGTACGTGTATGCTAAGTCCTCCTCCGATCCTCGCTACAATCGCCAGACTTCAGAGCAATGTGTCCCCGCTGTCTACACTGAGCTGGGCAGCACCCTGTACATTCCCGACCTGTAAGTACGTAGCTAGCTACGTATAGCTGTGGATAAGGAATGCCGACGCCTGTTCACTTGTTTACTTGTCTCCCCCAAATCCCCACTGTGGACGAGCCATCGCCCTTTCCCTCTCCACTCTTCTAGGTGTGTGTGGCCTGCTGACATTTGGCGAAACACTTCCACATCAAGTTGACACATGGACCTGCCCTCCTCAGTCAACAGTGCCTTCTGCGATGCAAGGACTGCAGTGGGTGAGCCTGCAAAGGGCGTGGACAGTGATGGGCTGTTGTGCTATTAAGAACATATTGCTCTGGCTTAACACTTGTATGGGTTTGTTGTTACCTGAGGCTATGGCACATATAAACTGTAAGCATACCTTATGCTGTATGCAAAAGATAAGACAAAAGAACAACACGTTGTTTATGGTTACAAGCACACACTTTGGGATTGTCAATCCCGTGCACCCATGGTATTGCAGATGCTGTGTTGGTGATTGGTACAAAGTGCTCTCCGTCATGCGCACACATCTCCCGCCTACTCCTCGTAGCTCCTCTCAAGGTGTAGACCAATGTGAATGTGATGGTTCCTGGCTCAGTCAGAAGAGTGATGAGTGCAGGATCATTGGCAGAACCACTCAGCGTGTGAGGGGGAGCACTTCTTCCTGCTCCTGTGCTGGTGGAGGATGGGCCTGTGTGTGTGTGCTCAATGAGGTGAGAGGCTGTTGTGTGCGCATGTGGGACATGTCCGTTCGAAGCCAGATTGTTTATTTTGGGACTGACCTCTGTGGTTTGTCACATTCTTTCGTGTTTCCGTGGAAACGCACATGACTGTGCGTGATGTACACGTGACTCGACAACCAAATGGTGTCATAATGAAGCACTCGACGCGAAAATCTACACTATTCAAGCCGATAATCCTTCCCAGTCAAAGCGAAAGGAGGGTAGTGCCGACATTTCCCGGAGCACGTGGCGGCCATTTTGTTCAAAACTTGGCCATGTCACGAGAACGTCATGTGATCTGCTCCCAGCGAAGAGCTAAATGGAGGTGCACTAACAAAAGCGCTGTGTGGTAATTTTTGAGAGGGTTTCCAGGCAAGTTGAGCACTTAAATAGTTTGGCAAGGGATGTATCTAACTTTTCCATGTGTCATAATAGTACACATTATTCCTATCAAGAGTTATTCGTCCCCGAATTTGCATTACCAATCAGTATTAGCAGTTTTCTTGCTGTAACTTCTCAACGGAGTTCTGTAACAACTTATGCCACATGGAAAAGTTAGGTACTCTGATTTTGCAGTGATTGATGCCATTCTTGTCTGTCTGAACCTTTCCGAAAATTACCACACAGGCATTTACTACTATTTTACTTGCTTCATTTGCGCCGACATTTCTCAGCAGAGCGAATTATTATTACCACAAATCATATGCCGGGTTACAGAGGGTTTCTTCGTCTTCTGTTTGGTACTAGTCTTGCTCTGATTTGACGAAGCTTGCAGGAGAAACAAGCAAAAATACGAAGATAAAAATCAGCGCGCGCAGAAGCCATATTGCTGCAATTGGACATGTCCCACATGCGTGGCAGGTTTGTGTACCATGTGTGTTCATGCTGGACTGAACTGTTGACTGTTCCGGACAGAACACATGTTGTGGGGTATATACATGCACACTCCCTGCCTTACTCCACACTGTTGACAGTCTCACTTTGTGATACCTGACACAGTAAGCTCAGTGATGTGGGTGACAGTGGGTGGGTCACTTGAGAGGATGGGGATGGAGCTGCTGCAATACCAGTTGTTCCAGAAGCATTGGAGAGGCAGTTTGTGTGTCAGAATGCCCTCCAATTAAGACGTGAGAGGGTGGTGTGTGGAAAGAGTGCACACTCTGTTCATGCTTTGGCAACCTCTTTCTGACTCCTCTGGGCAATGCGTGCAGTTAATAGATTATAAGAAGGTGGTCCCCATATCCATTCTTAAGCTCAGAATTGGTTCCTATTGTGAAAGATTAGTGTGAAGACTTTTCTATGCTGAGGGTACATATACGTACCGCACACAGTATATATGTGCAATATACATAATTATGTAGTGAATAAGCAGTGTCCTGCAGTTGTGTGTTGTAAGATTGTACAAACGTAAGAACGTGCTACCATGTCTATCACTACGCTGTCCTCTAACTTTATGTACACAAACCATGGTACACTGTATATGGTGTCAGTCAGGCATTCAGCCACCTGTCAATACTATTTTGGTGTAGACAACCAGATGTAGATTCCATTATGAGTCAAGGGCCTTCCATTTTGGCTCAATGACAGAACTCTTAAATGAATAGTGAATTGTAATAACAGAATAGCAAGTTTGAAAGTGCAAAAGTATTTCTGACTATCTGCTCTTCTTTCAAATAGTGGAATTGGTATGGTCGCTGCTCTTGACCTTTGCCTGACCTTTGTAGAATGTGATTCCACTGCCAATGTTCATGAACTCCAACAAGAAATGAATCATGACTGTATAAAATGCAGAGAAATGGCTAGCGAAAGATTCAGATTTTGCCCTGAATTGTGATCCTTCAAAGTCCAATTATGTATATGACTACATATACACCATTGCTGAGGCAACTGCATGTGGTTGAAACTCATAACCGGGATATAACTGCAATAAGAAGCCTAGATACGCATTGTGGCTTCTTAAATCCTGTTATATCCTGCCCATTTATGGAAAGTGTTATGTGTTTCATGAAGCTAAAGTAATCATAATAACTAACTTAAAATAACAATTAATGATATCATTGAAGCAAAAGCACGAAAGTAAACTGGACACCAAGCTCATGATAGCAATGAAGCAAAGGTTAGCAAAAACATTAAGCACTACACTACTTAAGTCACTACACTACTACATTACAAGTTTCAGAAAGGTTAAAAGTCCAGTATTTCATGTTCATCTAAGGTAAAGTCCAAAGCAAGAACTGGAGGCAGAGATGGCAGTTGTGTAAACTGCTGGCTCATGTTTATGGTCACTGTGCATCCTTGCATGTTAAACATTGACTGGTGTGGCACGAAAATGGGATATGGGACAGTTTTCCTTACATTTATGACAGTTGGTGTAGTCGAAGGAGGAACAATCTACGAAGTCGTCCGTACACAAGCAAATATAACCAGGCGGGAGCTGAGCTATCCTGAACACGCTTAAACGCACCTCTTCCGTTGTCTTCTCCGAATTGGTTGCGACGGACAGATTTTCGTTCGTCAAATTCGCTAGCGTAGACAGACTATCACAGCAAAGCTACGGTTCCACGACGACGGCGCCATTTTCCAATTCTGACGTAACTACATATAAAAGCTCACCGGCGTATATAATCCATATACACCTCAGCGCCGTGGTATAACTAATACATAATGAATCTCGGTCTGAGTCGTTGTACGAGGCTGCATGTTTGCTGCACAGGCAGTGTGGTTCTTCAAGACAATCAGGTGATTGTGCAATCTGGCAGACTCATTTGCAAAATGTTATTCACGAACATTAATTTTCTGTCCTTATGCCAGCGATTTGCTAATTGTTTTGGTCGCGAAACGTTTGTAGCATACAAATATATATATATATATATATATATATATGCAAATACATGTATAAATGCTTGCACTGTATATATACGTACATATACAGTATGTACGTAAGTGGATTATGTGGAGTTGGTTCCTGTAGTTACAGTTGGAGAGAGAGTGTCTGTAGGACTTCTGTGGTGAAGGCCTTAAAGGACTTTGTGGAGCAGATGTCTGACCACGATGACCTCCTGCAGCCTGTCTGCTGGACAGTGTCCTGTGTAGCATTTACCACTGATGGTTAGTGGCTAGGTGTCTGGTTTTGATGAGTGTGTGTGTATGTGTGTATGTGTGATGACTGCATGTAGATGTGTATTCAGCAACAAACACAATCTGTACTTAATATTCTGTAATAGTTCTCTGTAACTCTGTGTTGGAGACACACTGTGCCGAAGGTGACAAGTACATTGTTTTCTTACCCCTGTTGTTGCCATGGTGATGATGACCAGACTCGAGTCAGGTGACCCTGTACGAGGACGGTGCTCTTGATGTAGTGTGCACTGCTCTCAGGTCCTCCCCCAGTCATGCAGGGGTGCAGTTCACTGGCTGCTCTGCAATGAGCAACCTCACCAGAGCAGGTATATGGCTACATGGGAGGCAATGTGTGTGTGTGTGTGTATGTGTGCGTGTGTGTGTGTGTGTGTGTGTGTGTGTGTGTGTGTGTGTGTGTGTGTGTGTGTGTGTGTGTGTGTGTGTGCATGTGTGTGTGTGTGTGTGTGTGTGTGTGTGTGCGTGTGTGTGTGTGTGCGTGTGTGTGTGTGTGTGTGCGTGTGCATGTGTGTACATTGAACTTGTATACAGTATATATTTCAGGACCAACTATTTCAGGTTTTGGGCATTCAAAGTCGCACATGGTGCACATTGGCATGGTGTACTGCTATTTTTGTTAATTCCACCACAGAGTTGGGCCTGTCCCAAATGAGGGTGAAGGGGTTGGAGGCCGTCTGCAAGAGGTCTCTCCAGCTCTTCAGAGGGGGGCTGGTGGTTCCAGAGGCTGAGGAGTTGCAGCGACGCATCCAGGCAGCCAGCACAGAGGAAAGACGACGGAGGCTAAAGTGTACTGTGCTGTAGAGTGGACATTGATTGAGCAGTTGGTGCTAGATTGACTATTTCAGTAGCAATTTTAGTACATTGTTTTGTGTTATATTCATGGTACATGTTGACACTGTTAGTGCATATTATAATATTACACTGGATCATTAAAGTTATCCCGTCTTGTATATATGCAGTACATTTATTGTTCAAGTATATCCTATAATACAGTATAATGGAGACAAGTGTTCACCATAATCCTGGCAGTGTTCTGTATTCTGCAATTTAAGCCATTCCATATATTGGGACACTATTCTCAGAGCCATTCCATATTCTTGGGATGTTCCATATAATTATATAATGATATTATATAGAATATTAATTAATGGATAATAATTTATATTTATACCTATTGTGCTTGTGCAGAAACCTTGCAATGTCATGTGATTGTCACATGATGTACTGCAGTTCTCCAATGAGCTTTATACGTAGTTTTTTGATCGAAGTGGAATAGATTTAGACACCACCACTACATAGACTTGCACTACGTACACAATGCTACAAAAGCTTAAGTATAACCCAAAAATGCATAAGTAAGTATATAAGTACACACGCACTACATACAGTTCATACTACAAAGTTGATATTCTATAGGATACATGCTTGAAACATAATAAAAATATATATGAATTATACAGTATGTATGTATGTGTATGGTGTCAAAGTATGAAAAATAATGATGATACAACTAGTTTTAAAGATACTACAAACAACTTCTAAGATGCATGTGTGTACTGCAAAGATATTATTCTAACATAAACGACAAAATAAATGCAGTAAACTCTTAACTCTGAGATACCTAAATGAAGCAATGTGTGTACGTGGAAGGAGAGAGGACGAGATAAGGACATTGTTCACACACACACTCTACCCCGCTATCACACATTGGCATCCTAGCACTTAGACGTAGACTCCAATTGCCAGTGCCCAATCTACTGCAGACCAGAGAAGGACTACAGTCATTCTGACCACCTTTACTCAGTCTCACTACTCGAGACTAATGAGCCCTGCTCCTAATGGCATTGGGTGGCACTGTGAGGTGTCCTGTGTACACTGGGTGACTGGCAACAAGTGAAGGTGGAGGGAGTGCAAGGAGAGCTGTGGTACTGCATGGTGGGAGGAGCGGGTGGGACTAGGCCAAAGGGAAATCCCCACTACACCACTATATAGTCCCTACACACTAACACTACCAGTTTAAAAGGTAGACAGGTGACACCAGGTGCATACTGTGGGGATGCATGAAGAGAACACTCCAGCACTGCAGAGTGGGTGATGCTCACCTGATGCAGTCACTGTTGGTCAGAGAATCCCCCCTCTTGTTGCAGATACTCCACCACGTTGTGCTTCTCTTTTTCAACAGCCAAGTCCAGACATGTTCTGCCTGCATTGTCTTTGTCTAACCTGTGCTGACCAAACCTTGGAAGGAGGTACATGACCACATCAAGGTGGCCGTTAGCAGCAGCAAGGTGTAGGGCATTCCAACCATCCTGTTAGTGCAAGATGGAAACACTTATGATTACATCAACACACACACACACACACATCAGGTACACTAAACAGAGCACCCTGTACCGGTAGTGTACAGTGGTAGTCCAAGGGGGTGGTTCACGACACAACAAGTGGCAAACAAGCAATGTAAATGACACACACCAAACCATGAGAACACAGACTGGTGACACAAATGCACCACATCCCGACATCACAATGAGTGTACAGTACATCTTAATGTGTCTGACAATTGTGCTGTCCTGTACTTAAGGGATACATGTAGGACTCTCAGGATGGATGCAAGACAGATGACCATGAATGTAATTACCTCCACATGCAGCTTAACGTGTGGCCAATAACATCATCACATGCTGAGGTTAGCTGAGTACTATTGACCTTAGTCAGGTCTGCATATCAACCTCTTGGCTTCGTCTAGTTTGATACGTATCATTGTGAACCCTCGGATTGATATTTATGTCCATCACCTCTGTACAATGCACTATGAAATACAACTCCATACACACAACACTAGTATTGGGATTAAACTACACTGGAACTTCTCTATTACCGACATTCTAGGCCACCTCACTAATGGGGACGCTCTCTGCTGTCCCAACCACATACAGCTGTGTACAAATCTACCTCTGAACTAGGGGCACCTTTCTATACAGGACAACCAGCGGGGTCCCAATGGTGCCTTTATAGAGAAGTTACACTGCATTTCAAAGTACGGTGAAACAAAATGGATGACTATAAATTTAGGGAATTCCCCCAATGTATTGTCAGGCAAGATGTCACCTTTGGAAGTGCTGCAGGTGTTGCATTAGCACACTCTCCCTGGGCATGCAGTGTGGAGCGAACAAAACTATTGGGCCACACTACAGAGGCTGTTAGTACAACACCACACATCGCAGGGCACACATTCATACTTACCAAATAATGATGAGTAGACTTCATAAGTGCATTATGTAGATGTTTTAAGACCACTCTTAAATATATGGACATATGCAAGAAAATGTCCCCACCAATCTGACTCTAGAGTGTCTCTTATGTGCGCCAGCGTACTTTAATGGATGGACCACAGAGACGGCAAGTACACATGACAGAAGTGACTCACAACCTGAATCACACACAAAAGGATGCACTACTCACGTTTGACTTGTGCAGCAGGTCTGCTCTGTGCTGCTCCACAAGTTCCTTCACCAGGTCAAGATGACCATTTACTGCTGCCACCACGACAGCTGTCCAGCCCTTCTGTGAACATGAGAATAATGGCAAACATACAATCAGTCCATGCATTTACGCCACATATATAGTACACATTCCACAGTACACATGTCCGTGTAGACCGGACACATCAGTAACTTCTACTGCAGTACTGGAATGTTTAAGACCAGTCAATTTAGACACTGTCGGTGGCAGCTCTTAGAAGAGCAGTGTAGCCCCACTGTGTAAGGAATGGAATAGGCACTGCAATATGTGGATATTTGTGTGATGTCTAGATGTTGTGCGTGTGTCTGTGTAAAGGAGTAGAAAGGAATGAGCATTGCATTTTGTGTGCTGTTGATATATCAAGATTGTGTGTGCATGTGTGTGTGTGACATTGGAGCTGGGTGCACACTCACATTGTCCACTTCAGTCAGTGTTGAGCCACAGTCCAGGAGCACTTGCACTACATCAGTTCGACCATTGTATGCTGCCCCTAAAAGAGCAGTGAGACCCCACTGTGCAAGAAAAAGAATAAGTACTTGGCATACTTGACACAATGTCTAGATGTCATGTGTGTGCATGCTTGTGTGTTTGTATGCACAAAAGAGTGAGAGTATGATATGTGCATGTGTGTGCTGTGTATGTGCATGTGTGTGATGTGTGTGTGCATGTGTGTGATGTGCATGTGCATGTGTGTGATGTGCGTGTGCATGTGTGTGATGTGCGTGTGCATGTGTGTGATGTGTATGTGCATGTGTGTGATGTGTATGTGCATGTGTGTGATGTGTATGTGCATGTGTGTGATGTGTATGTGCATGTGTGTGATGTGCATGTGCATGTGTGTGATGTGTATGTGCATGTGTGTGATGTGTATGTGCATGTGTGTGATGTGTATGCGCATGTGTGTGATGTGTATGTGCATGTGTGTGATGTGTGTGTGCATGTGTGTGATGTGTATGTGCATGTGTGTGATGTGTGTGTGCATGTGTGTGATGTGTATGTGCATGTTCAGTTGGTCCAGAAGGAGGTGCGCATTAGCTTGCATAAGACGATGTACACGCAACACCCACTTGCAGTGGATACCACCCCAGTGAGGCGAAACTGTCTATACTACTGGAACCTCTTTCATTTGGAGTCACACATGCTGGCAGGTGGTCAACTGGTCCTGCTGGTGAAAACATGGTCGCTGACCTCTCATCAGTGCCGACATTATTAAACATTAGGTTGCTTTACAAAGTAGTAGAGTATGCCCAAGTCCACAAGTGCTGATGTGTTTGCTGTTATGTATAATCTTGTGTGTGCTTAGAATGTCACATGCCACACATACACATGAATATACATATGTATATCAGATACTGCTATGCTTTGTGATGCAGGAGTCGGCATACATACTGTACAACACATGACATTATATTTACAAATTAACACAAACAACCCATGTTACAAACAGATTATGAGACTGCACAGTTCCCCCCCCCCCCCCCCCCCCCCCACACACACACATTGGGGACATGTCAATTGTAACAATATGGCTTCTGCTCGCAGCCAATTTTGTCCTTCATATATATTTGGTTGTTCCTCCTTCAGGCTCAGTTGGATCAGAGCGAGACCATTACTAAACAAAAGACTATTATTTGTACCTCTGCATACAAGTTTTGCCAGTAATAACTCACTCTTGAGAGACATATTGGCGAAAATAAAGTCAGTATATAAAAAGAGTGGTAAATGTCTGTGTGGTAAAATCTGGAAAGGCCCAGAGTGACAAGAATGGCAGTGTGCTAGTAGCTTTGTAGTAGCTTTCTGGCTATAACTTTCCAACGGTGTGCTGTAATAACTTATGCCACATAGAAAAATTAGATACTGCAGTTGCACAGCGAGTGATGCCATTCTTGTCTCTCTGGGCCTTTCTGAATTTTACACACAAACAGTTACCGCTCTTCCACTGACTTCATTTATGCCAATATTTCTCGACAGTGATTTAGCGAGAGTGAGGTAGTTATTACTAGCAGAACTCGTACTCAGAGGTATACATAGGTTCATAGTCTTTCGTTCAGGACTGGTCTCGGTCTGATCAAACTTACGATATGAAGGTCAAAATCAGCTGTGAGTGGAAGCTATATTGTGTACAATTGACATGTTCCACATGCAACCCCCCCCCCCCACACACACTCACTTAATGCACTGGTAAAGCCAAGAAGTGGCACTTGAGTCAAGACAGGCAACAAGAGCCAAGAATTAAAGGAGACACGAAAGATATACTTTCCTGTCCTTGTCAGAAATTGATACATTTAAATATTGAAAGAAACATGAGGGCTAGCCCACCTGTGGGACATGTCTACTTTGTACACAAGACCTTGTGTGGTTTCAGCACCTTTTTCAGCATTTTCGGGGCTATGGAGGTGACTGTGCTTGAGGTACAAGTGACTCGAACAAACAAATTTCACAATAATTATTTACAATATAATTACGTGTCACTCGTAAGATAAGTCTACATCAGTCCTGAAGATTAACATTCCTAGCATAGCAAGACAGCACCACATGGCTTAGAAGTGGCTGTGTCCATTCAAACGTTATGCGGATTTTATTACAATATCACGAGAATGTCATGTGACATTGGCTGGTGCCTTCAGTAAATCGATGTGTCAAGATTTGTTACAAGTGGTTTTGACAGTAGAAAAGTTTCAATGGGTAGTGAAAGAAGTGGTCTAACGTTTGCATGTTGGATCAAGACGTGCAGCACTCCTGTGCAGAGGTATAAGGTGCGGAACGTTTGCCATAGTGATTATGTAAGGAATGCAATGCAAATAGAATGCGTAACTTCTTTATGCAACCTCACTCTCAGATATGTTAGGCCTTGATCTCACATAGAAACAGTAGACAACAGGATTGTGCACTGAGCTATACCCTCAGATTGTCACTCATTTGTCCCAAAAATCTCAACATTTAGTGATATTCTGTGGGGTTCATTGACGATGACACTTCTCACTCAGTAAGACAGTTATGGTTACGGTTCAAATGCTGTAGGAAAGTACAATAGCTCAGCTTCAACTTTTTGTAAAGAAAGGTCTGATGTGAAGGAGCAGAAAGGAGAAAAGCGAGGAGGTTCGAAGGTAAAGTTTCGCCCTCGCAGCAGCCTTTGTTTACATAACGGACATGTCTCGCTTGCACAGAATAAGTGCAATATAGCTAGGCAGCTACAGTTAACCCTTACTATATTTGTTTTTGGGGTATTTGTTACATAGTGTTGCCATTAATGAAACTGAAGTTCACAAACGACAGGGTTTAGCAGTGAATAGGTTCTGAGAGGACAAACCTAATGAGAGGGATACCCCACATGGTGGCAACAATGAACTGCCAATCAACCTCTTATGCATGCAGGAGGGGAAATGCAAGAAACGGTAGTAAGTGGCCAACTAACAATCACCTCAGTGGCCTAACACTCTCTAGACAGTGTGTGCACACACTCAGGTGTGCAGATAACAAACACAGCACACCCACACACAAGGAGAAATGATAGACCCTCGATTTAGAGCCTTGTCAGTTTGTACTCAAGTGTCTCTGGTTCAGTACACCTACCTACTGGTGAACACGGCACCCACACAAAGGAGGGTACTACTAAAGGAGAGAGGGAAATGACTGAAGTGGCATGCAGTGGACAGCATGGCAAGTGAACTGGGGAGTCAATTCTCCAACAAAGCCCAAGAAGGCAACATGAGGCACATCAAGACTATTTGTGACTGTGACTTGTACCTCATCCATCATCATGGGGGTTTGCAAGTGAACACTAGTACCGTCTTACAGCAACTGGCCTTCAACCTTGCTTTAGTTTCAGTTGGTTTGGAGAGCCAATACATGCTCCAATGAAGGGACAATTAATTTTTCAGTACGATGGCCATGGGCCCCAATCAGGATGTTGGAATAACACGGATAAAGGATCAGTGCAACAAAGAGTTGTTTGACTTCAACACAAACGTATGTACATACCTTCTTTCATTCACAATGTAAAAAGGTTGTTCAGAAAACATCATCATGACTTCAATTATCACAACACACATACATGCAAAGCCCATGCCTACTTTGGAACATGTCTCCCATCTCTTGGCACCGTCCCTCCCACGCACACACGCACCTTGTCCTTGTCCTGAGGGTCCAGCTTGAGTTCTGCAATGAGGTAACGTGCCACCTGACAGTGACCATTCCGGGCTGCCCAGTGCAGCATGGTAAAGGAGTCCATATCCTTCTCATGGACCCTTGCTCCAAACAGAGGGAACAGGTACTTGATGACATCCAAACTCCCACCTTCTGCAGCCTTGTGCATGGCATTGCTGCCGTCCTACATTTAGAGACCACACAGACGGCAGAACAGAGTAAAGGAATCACGATGTGTGAAGCCATACTAAGCTGCTGTTACACACAAGACAAGACAAGTCGGCAGCAATACGTAGTGGTCCATGGGCTGTCCAGAGGGGGAGCATGCAAAAGGACCGGGTGAAGCAGTAAGGACATGACATGGACTAGCTGCATGCACCTTCACAGTGACTTGTACATACATGGGAGATGTGGGGCACGAATTACTAATTTGATTCCAAGTATGTGTGTGTATTAGCATTTCTGTGTTGTGCAAGTACACATAGGTTTACAGATGTACAGGGGCATTCACAGCTGTACTGAACATGCAACTAAACACACTTCAGACATTGTCACAAGCTAGCACCTCACATTAGAGGAACAACTCACCTCAGTCACTTCATCCACGGAAGAACCATATTCCTCCAACAACATCCTCACTAGAGGTACACTGCCACCTTGTGCAGCTCTGAGAAGTGCAGTGCAGCCCCACTGAGCAAGGACAAGGAGGAGTGTTGAAGCACTGTCATGTTACACCACACCACATCATACCATATTACAAATGAATATGTAAATGTTTGTATGCAGGTGTACATGTGTGTTTTGCATGTTGATGCAGTGGGAAGTTGGATGCCATGGCTACATTTGAAGGATGATTTGCGTGTGCATAACGAAGCGCATACGCATGTGTAGTGGATGCACATGCCACATGCAAATGGCGTGTGACATTCTACCACCCACAGAGGTGCAAATGGCAAAACACAGGCGTGACATGCCCTAGCTCTGTATGTGATCGGCTATACGAATGTGGATACTCCAAAAGCCATTAAGGGAAATGCCTTGGCTTATGACTTCAACCTATCAAATCACGTGGTGACCAAGGTGTCATTCACCACTAGTGAAGACAGTCTAAGGAGACCCTACGGCTATAAGGGGGGAATCTATTCACCAGTCAATACATCCTGATCGGGGACAATATTCACAAACGACACGGTTTAGTAGTGAATAGGTTCTGAGAGGACAAACCAAATGAGAGGGATACCCCACATGGTGGCAACAAAGAACTGCCAATCAACCTCTAATGCATGCAGGCGGGGAAATGTAAAAAACGGTAGTAAGTGGCCAACTAACAATCACGTCAGTGGCCTAACACTCTCTAGACAGTGTGTGCACACACTCAGGTGTGCAGGAAACAAACACAGCACACCCACACACAAGGAGAAATGACAGACAGTCGATTTTGAGTCTTGTCAGTTTGTACTCAAGTGTCTCTGGTTCAGTACACCTACCTACTGGTGAACACGGCACCCACACAAAGGAGGGTACTACTAAAGGAGAGAGGGAAACGACTGAAGTGGCATGCAGCGGACAGCATGGCAAGTGAACTGGGGAGCCATTTCTCCAACAAAGCCTAAGAAGGCAACATGAGGCACATCAAGACTATTTGTGACAGTGACTCGTACCTCATCCATCATCATGGGGGTTTTCAAGTCAACACTAGCACCATCTTACAACACTGGCCTTCAACCTTGCTTCAGTTTCAGTTGATTTGGAGAGCCAATACATGCTCCAATGAAGGGACAATTAATTTTTCAGTACGATGGCCATATGCCCCAATCAGAATGTTGGAATAACACAGATAAAGGATCAGTGCAACAAAGAGTTGATTGACTTCAACACAAACGTATGTACATACCTTGTTTTATTCACAATGTAAAAAGGTTGTTAAGAACACATCATCATGACTTCAATTATCACAACACACATACATGCAAAGCCCATGCCTACTTTGGAACATGTCTCCCATCTCTTGGCACCGCCCCTCCCACACACACACGCACCTTGTCCCTGTCCTGAGGGTTCAGCTTGAGTTCTGCAATGAGGTAACGTGCCACCTGACAGTGACCCCCCTGGGCTGCCCATTGCAGTACGGTATAGGAGTCATTTGTCTTCTCATGGACCCTTTCTCCAAACAGAGGCAACAGGTACTTGATGACTTCCAAACTCCCACCTTGTGCAGCCTTGTGCATGGCATTGAAGCCACCCTACATCGAGAGACCACACAGCAGACAAGACAGAATAAAGAAATCAGATGTGTGAAGCCGTACTAAGCTGCTGTTACACACAAGACAAAACAAGTCGGCAGCAATACGTAGTGGTCCATGTGCTGTCCAGAGGGGGAGCATGCAAAAGGACAGGGTGAAGCAGTAAGGACATGACATGGACTAGCTGCATGCACCTTCACAGTGACTTGTACACACATGGGAGATGTGGGGCAAGAATCACTAATTTGATTCCAAGTATGTGTGTGTATTAGGATTTGTGTGTTGTGCAAGTACACATACGTTTACAGATGTACAGGGGCATTCACAGCTGTACTGAACATGCAGCTAAACACACTTCAGACATTGTCACAAGCTAGCACCTCACATTAGAGGAACAACTCACCTTACTCACTTCATCCACTGAAGAACCATATTCCTCCAACAACATCCTCACTAGAGGTACACTGCCACCATATGCAGCTCTGAGAAGTGCAGTGGTGCCCCACTGAGCACGGACAAGGAGGAGTGTTGGAGCATTGTCATATTACACCACACCATACCATATTACAAAAGAATATGTAAATGTGTGTGTGCGTGTGTACATGTGTGTTTCGCATGTTGATGCAGAGGGAAGTTGGATGCCATGGCTACATTTGAAGGATGATTTGTATGTACATAACGAAGCGCATACTCATGTGTAGTGAATGTACATGCCACATGCAAATGGCGTGTGACATTCTACCACCCACAGAGGTGCAAATGGCAAAACACAGGCGTGACATGCCCTCTGTATGTGATCTGCTATACGAATGTGGATATTCCAATAGCCATTAAGGGAAATGCCTTGGCTTATGAGTTCAACCTATCAAATGACATGGTGACCAAGATGTCATTCACCCTAGTGAAGGCAGTCTAAGGAGGCCCTACGGCTATAAGGGGGGAATCTATTCACCAGTGAATACATCCTGATCGGGGACAATATTCACAAACGACAAGGTTTAGTAGTGAATAAGTTCTGAGGGGACAAACCAAATGAGAGGGATACCCCACATGGTGGCAACAATGAACTGCCAATCAACCTCTAATGCACGCAGGAGGAGAAATGCAAAAAAACGGTAGTAAATGGCCAACTAACAATCACATCAGTGGCCTAACACTCTCTAGACAGTTTGTGCACACACTCAGGTGTGCAGAAAACAAACACAGCACACCGACACACATGGAGAATGACAGACACTCGATTTAGAGTCTTGTCGGTTTGTACTCAAGTGTCTCTGGTTCAGTACACATACCTACTGGTGAACACGGCACCCACACAAAGGAGGGTACTACTGAAGGAGAGAGGGAAATGACTGAAGTGACATGCAGCAGACAGCATGGCAAGTGAACTGGGGAGCCATTTCTCCAACAAAGCCCAAGAAGGCAACATGAGGTACATCAAGACTATTTGTGACAGTGACTCGTACCTCATCCATCATCATGGTGGTTTGCAAGTCAACACTAGTACCATCTTACAACAACTGGCCTGTTTTGTTCATCTGTCACCACAATGTAAAAAGGTTGTTCAGAAAACATGACTTTAATTATCACAACACACAGACTTGCAAAGCCCATGCCTACTTTGGAACATGTCTTTCCCTTTTATGGCACTGCCCCGCCCACACAGACCTTGTCAAGTTGGATGCCAGGAATACATTTGAAGGATGATTTGCGTGTGCATAACGAAGCACACACGCATGTGTAGTGGATGTACATGCCACATGCAAATGGCGTGTGACATTCTACCACCCAAGTCTGTTTTAGAATGCACCAAATGGATTCCATTATTTGTGGTATGGAGAACATACCAAAACAAAAGGTTTGTCTGCATGTGTACGTAGGTGGTTCTATATGACAAATTGTAGTGTACTGTGACAAGTGCATGAGTAAGACGTACCTTGTCCTTCTGAAACACATTCGCCTTGTACACGTTCACCAACTCTCTCACCAGTGGCAGGTGACCTTTGTAACATGCCCACAACAGTGCTGTCATCCCCTCCTACCATAGGAGGCATAATACATGAAACAAGCTCACTGTTGGTTACACTACGTATCCCACTCACTGCCCACAGTTGTCATGGCTACGTATATATACTGTAGGTATGCTGGCATGTAGGCATTGGAGTAAAATCCAACTATTTCAACAGTAGGGGAGCACTAACACAAGCATGCACACAACATGCAAACGCACGAGGAGCGTGTGGTATTATCAAAAAATGATACACAATTAGTGCCATATACTGCTGCTTTGTAGCACACACACTCACCTCATCCCGATCCTCTACAGTGGCTGTTCCACTGTCCAACAGCTTCCTCACTGTAGAGAGCTGACCGAACCTTGCTGCTTCCACCACAGGAGGGCGACCTGAGACCTACACAGAGTGCAGCAGTGCCAGTGGAACACATACAGTGATAGTTGGAAGGGGAGAGCCAACATGTTATGACAATAGGCCATGTCAAGGTGAACCAGTACACCTTATACCTGTGTCGGTGGTTGGCTGCCCCTTGTAGCTGCAGTCGGTCCTCCAGTGACTTGGCCTGGTACAGCAGACTGACATGCATACATACATGGGGAGAGAGGGAGGACAAGGGTGACGTCGCTGTGTGGCAGGGCCTCTACAGATGTAAGCAACCAATCACAACTAGCACCAACACACTGCAAAATTCTGTAGACAGTCTCCAGTGGCAACAGTGAAAGTGCATGAGCTGGTGCAGGTGACATGCGTAGGACAGCAGTGACTGTCACTGACAAGGTAGAGGGACTGCTGTGAGCATATTAATTAAGTAGCAAAGCAATATCCACACTGGATGACAAAATAACAAAACACAACCCATGTGGGAGGGGCATCACAACATGACAGTGAATAAGTGTGACAGTATGGACAACTTCCACAGATCTTCCACTCACATCCATTTCACAAAATTACAATTAACTGAGATTGTTACAGGGAAGGCACACAATGCAAGGCTTTCTTGGGGTTACTTCTGAGAGAGTAATGCTCAAACCACCCTAGCTACAGTTGGAACATTTCCACAAACTACTTTAGGCAACACGTGCAGTGACTCCAGTCAGCTTCACAGCACTTGGTGCGGCCTTAGCTAACACTGCCACCCACACAAGACCCTATTGTGTCCCACTACAGATATGACCACAGACATTTTCTCACAGTTTCTCCACGTGAGCCCTTGCTAGCTTCCTCCCTGATCCTGGCAAGCTCCTCCACTAGGGCACTACAGGAGGGGCGGCTGGAGGGGTCCTCCTGGAGACAACCTTCAGTGAGCCTCTGGAACAGCTCCTTCTCTTGCGGTGTGAACATCCCAAAGTAATGCTCTCTACGTTGGGACTCTGTCAGAGCCAACAGTTTCCCTCCTTCTCTGCGCTTGGCGGGGCCGGGATCAGGCCACTGGTGGGTGAGGGTGCTAATCGCTACACACCCAAAGGAAAACACGTCCACTTTGTCACTGAACTGGGCAGGAATCTCAAACACCTCGGGAGGCATGAAGGCTTGAGTGCCTGCAGGAGACAATGAGGGTACACGTGGATGGCTCTTTCTACAAATGCTGTACACACATGAACACATTGCAGTGAGTGCCTAGCAGTGTAGCAGTGGGGTACTACCTTGCAACTACATACCGTTTGGCCGGAAATTTTGGCGGGGAATTTATTTTGGCAGGTTGGCGGTTTTGAGAGCAATCCGCCAATATTTCATCCGCCAAATAACTTCAAGTGTGATGTCATCATTATTGCAAAATCATAGCTTGTCCTGCAGCTAGACGCACCAGTCTAAATAGTCGGCATGGAGTTCACCATTAAAAGCTGCGTACGCTTCTCCAAAACGTTTTGTACAACGAAGGTAGGAGAAGAGTTGGATTGTCCGTCAACGCGAGGAAGGCGGTCCAAACGACGTGTACACAGTCGCTGTAAAGACCGACGCGACAAAAACAGTCAAGATTAAGCGTAACAACGATTTTTGTACTTTTCAGTTGCATTTCATCATCGATTTCGTCCTAACTGTGCGGATACTAGCTCACGGCCCGGTTAAATTCCCAGCGCGTTTGATTAGCCATTTTGTTATGAATATTATTATGGCTAAGAGACTGGCTCAACCGCCAAAGTAAATTCCGCCAAATGACATATTTTCAGCAATCTGCCAAACTATCTTCCCGCCAAAATTTCCGGCTATACGGCATGGTTTATGAGTTCTCTGTACGTTGGCCATTAATTAGGTACATAACTGTAAACATCATTATTCATTAGCACCATATTGTACACAGCATGCACCAATGAGAGAGGCTACTGGTCATTGAGTGTGCAGACCACGCCCTCAGCAGTTGCAGTGGGCTCAAAACACAGTGCTATCCTCAACCCTTGTGCCTGTCCTTGCTGGGTCAGTTGTGACCAGAGGGCACAGCCTGAACACCTGCTCACACACAGAGCACACAATACACTGAGAAACAACAATGGAGCAAACCGTGCAGGCAGGGCATGGTTTGCTCCACTGCTCCAGGCCAGGGGCAGCTTATACATGTACAGTGTTTGCATAAGTGGCCCTTGTCAACATGTGGTGCAGCCTTGGGAGACACCCTGTTTACATAACACCCACCCACACAGACACTACAACTATCAGTACACAGACTCAGGGGTGGAGGGGGCAGTAGTTGCACAAAGTGTTTGTGTTCAAATACAAAATACAGTTACATGTTGACCACTGCCACTGTTACCCTTGTCTTCACATTCATGGCTACAGAGGAAGCAGTTGAGGTGAGTAATTTATGCTGTGTGATGCAAGAGGTCAGTCTCTGCTACCTGGTCATGAGTGCACCAAACCCTCACAAATATGCATGTCTATACACACACACACACATACATGCACACACACAGACAGACATGCACACACCTGGAACAAGTGACCCAGTCATTCTACTTCTGGTTGTATCTAGTACACGAGTGACTCCAAAGTCAGTGATCTTGGCCGCCTTCCATGTCTCAGTGTCGAGCAGGATGTTGTTGGTGGAGAGGTCGCGGTGGATGTGCTTAAGGCTGTGAAGGTAGGCTAGGCCCAAGGACACTTGATGGAGGACGACGGCCTTTCGGCTGAGAGGGAATTGAGCCTTGGGGTGGTCCTCTAAGAAGCGCCGAAGACTGGTACTCAGACGCTCCATTACCAGCACGGGGAGGGGAGACGCCTGTTCGAATACCACGCCCAGCAGCTGAACGACGTGCGGGTGTCGCAGGTCCTTCCACGTTCTGCACTCGCGGACGAAATCTCCAGATGCCTTGCTGATCTCTCCCGCGCCCGCTTGAGATACCAGTAGTGGGTGCACCCTCTTCGTAGCGCAAGGCGTCCCCAGCCAGTTGGCCTCCCTCACTTCGCCGTAGGACCCTCTCCCCAGCTCCTTCCCCGTCTCCATCACGCCGGAGAGCGAGAGAGCGGCGAACTCGCGCTCCAGTCCGCTTAAAGAAGGATCCATTGCACGGCTCAAGGAGATTGGAAGAAAGCTGGCACAGCTAAACCCTGCGGGTAGGAGAAAGAAGTGCATTAAGGGGCGACAATGTCGTCAAGACATTCTATACCTTTGTTCTGCAAAAATATTTGGTGTGTGACTCGATCTAGCTATTTCAAAACAACAGTTTAAGCGTGTTAACTAAGTATCTAGATATGGAGATTACCTTGATTTACTGAGCACTCGATCTGTTCGATGGACAAGAGATTGATGGACAAACACGCCCTCCAAGTTCACTCCCCCACACAAAGGATCACGTGTTACTAGGGCGGGGCACCACGCCTCTCAATATCTGTAGGGCTAGCTGTATTCCCTGAACATGAATTATTCAAGCCACATCTGGCCTGCTCTGAACTAGAAGTCGTCTGAGACGTCGAAGCACTTTGCGAGGTGCGTTTGGTAGCTAATTAGCTCAGCAAACTTCACACACTCCCTTGACCCAATATCATAGTATTAATTAGTATCGTAGTGCATGTCTCTCTAATGTGTAGGTATAATTTAAACTCTATTAAATACTAATTTTTTGTACATCATAATTCTTACTTTAAATTTCACTGCTTTTGTACTGTATTCCTCAATTCATCCTGTTTGACCCATCTCGCTGTTGTACATTGACATGCCTTTGTATACTTCATGTTGCTAATAAAGAAATGAGGCTGAGGTATTCCCACCCTGCTTGCATGAGATCAATGGTATCCATAACAATCAGTGGGGCAGTCTGGGCAAGGGTGCTGTGTGAGTAGTGTTTGGCCTAACCTTGTGAGAAAGCTCCACCCAGCTAGGTGTTGTTTGTACCTTCACAGGATGTGATGAATATCTTATGTCAACTGGTGTACATGACTTGCATAGTGATGGCTGTGCAGGATCATTCAAGCAGACTACCCAGAACTATTGCATCACTTCTGTATACCCCATGCAGGCTGGCAGGTCCATCCCATCCCTCAGTCCACCTGCCAGGGGTCATTGCTGTAGGGCACAACACATGGCAATACACACGTACTACATGCCTACACAAGTACATGCAGCGTATATACCAGTATAAGCTGAGATGAAGCATCTCTCCTATTTGCAGTATATAGCATGTAATTTGACCACAATGCAGAGGTCCTGTCCTATCTATTCACTTTGATGTCTTGTTGGCCTTTGACTGGGCATATGTTACTGTGACTAAATGTGTCCACATGCATGTGTGTTAGTGTGCATAAATTTGTGCTGAACATGGGTGCAATTAATCATGTCAGCTACGTATACAGTTGCGCAAGCCACCCATGTATTGACTATGTTGACTTGTCTAAATAGACTGAACAGCAAGACTGCCTTAGCTAGCAGCTAGCGAGGCAGATGATGGGGAGTGCTTAGAGCAGCTGTTACTGTGTGGGAGTATATAGCAATGCTAACAACACGGCAAGGTGCTCTGACCAACAGCTGTTGCTAGGGAGACACCCACACGTAGGGTTAACATCTGTGACTCATGCTGTGGAAACAAGGATAACTACTTTCAATGGGACAACTAGCTGGCTAGATTGATGGCAGGAGCCAAGTCACGATGTATAACAGTAATTCCATCATATAACAGTCATATTATACCAATCTGAGGAGTCATAATTCTGAGTTAGTATCAGCCATGAATTGTGTAGCGGACGCATATGTTACAACAGCTAATACTTGCACTCGTGTATGGGACAATGATCAAAGGAATGACTGCTTGCCATTGGAGTGACCGCAATGAGTATCACGTGACCTGTAGCTGCCAAAGAAAATGGCTGCGGTCGCGGCCGACGGTGGACTTGACTTTCTCGAGGGCGACAACCTCGATAATAACTTGCGCGCGAGTAGAGGGCAGCGCTCAATAAAGCGATCTTCCACAGTCAAGAAGACAAAGCGGAGGACCTTGGCAAGGGACTCATCTAAACCGCAGACGTCAGCGAAAGGTGCGCTAAACAGACCTTGGTAGAAATGCTGGCTAGTAGCTGGCGACAGCTCTCTGGACGCACGCACACGTACTTGTTCTGTGTGCGCGCACTGCGCTCCGTGGCTGCACTGAATTACTGCGACATGAAGGTGACGTGCAGAGATTTCTGCAGTTTAGATGTGTTGTGTGTGTAAACCGTCTGTTTGTCTATCAAACTCACACTAAATAGATTTGAATTGGATTCTTAATCAATAGATATCTGATTACCAAATGGCTTACAATTTTCAGTCGTTCAGTCCGTTCTTTCTACCTCAGCCCAATTTTCAGTTTCAGGATTCCTAATCCCAGAATGCATTTGGCTCAGTATCTGCTGTACATGAAGCACTGACACACTGAATGCCTCTGTCGCATTGAACAGACTAGGGACTTACTAAAACATACGTACGTGTGTATATATGTACATATGTTCATTGTTTCAATAGCCCCCTCAGGTGGTAGCTTTTAACACAGCTGTGGTACTGAAACTAAAGCTGTACATTTTGCTGGCCTACAGCTACGTACTACAAGACTGCCATTGCATCAGAGCTATAACCAAAGGAATGTAACGTACATACGTACATATCAATAACTAACCCTCAAACAATATATCACTAACTGTTACTAACGACAGGACTGTTGCTCCACCTGTTTCTCGCATTAATTGTGCTGTGCAGATGTGCATGCAGAACCAGAAGTGGCCCTGTCCTTTGATGGCGCTATGCAGGTGCTGCAGAGCTGTGAAGGAAGACATGAAGGAGACGGCAACATTGGACAGGCTCCTGAAGGCACTGAATGTGATTGAGAGAGATTTGGAGGAGGAAGGTGTGTGAACACTCTCATCACAAGCATGCAGTGTACAAATTGGAGGGCAGATGGGGAATTTGTACACTGTACACAGTGTAGGGAATTAGTGGGGAATGGTATGAGGGGAATAGGGAATCACTGAGAGATAATAATCAAATCCAGTGATCAGTACCATTTGTCTACAAATTGGAGCTTTGTACGTAAGTAGTTACACACACATGCAGTCTGCTTGTGGGTGCGGTCTAGTGAGGCCCTCTTGTCCCTGCCTCGTTGTAGGCGTTCCTGGGATGCCCCAAAGGTGCTACTACTTGTTCTAGCTTTGAGCCTTTGTGGGTGTACGTATTGGTGTGCGTAGAGCTAAACTCTGTGCAGACTTAGTGTTACATGTGGAATAGTTGTAGCAACTGGTGGTGGTACTCTGGCACACAGTGTGTCTTGGAAGCCGGCAAAGGAGCACCTTGCATGGTCTTAGCAGCAACGAGAAGCATGCTTGAACTGAATGGTTTCTGTGTGAAGTATGCAATTGTGTTATTCCCATTTAATATCCCTTGTCCTCCTGGTGATGAGGGAGGTGGAGGGAGACGAGGACATTGCAGCCGTGTGCTGTTGGACACTGGCCAGCACATGCACCAGAGGTGAGTGCTGGGGAGTACATCACTAGAGTCTTGCAGATTATAGGCCATAAAATGAGTGATTCTCAGGAAAAGGGATGGGTGTGATAGTAGCTCATTGTTTCTTTAATCAATGTCATGGCTTCTAGTGCACCCAAGCACCTCCCCTCACACGGTATGTAACTCCCTCCTCCTACGTAACTCTGTCGTGACACTCAGTCATGTACTATTTGGACAACACTCTCTCCTCACATCCTCCCTCCCCTCATAACCTTCCATCCTCCCAACCCACCCACCCCTCCCTCCCTTGCCCTGTGCAGAAGACCTCTGCTCCCTAGTGCTCAAGGGCGATGGCTGCCGTCTGGTCCTCTCTGCCATGCGGAGGCACAAGACAGTACCAGTGCAGCACGCTGGTCTGTCGGCACTCTGCAACATGGCCATCTCAGGTGAGACAGGAAGCAGAGGAGACCAGCTCAGAGTGCCAGTTTGCACTTCACTCAGGTCCACCCCCTGCATTGCCCTTGCAGCCTGGTGGAGTGCTTGGCTGTGTCTGTCTTCTCTGCTGGCTCCTGTGCAGAGGGCAACCGAAAAAGGCTGTGCGATGTGGGCGTGGTTCAAGGCGTGATGGCAGCGAGTGGGTGGTCTTCACTGGAGCACAAGTCTTCCAGAACATCAGTGGCACTGGTGAGGAGGGGAGCAAGCACACATGCACACATGGTCACCACACATGCACACACACACACACACACACACACACACACACACACACACACACACACACACACACACACACACACACACACACACACACACACACACGCACTTACATGCATAGACACAAACGCAAATATACACAATACACATACTTATGCACACTTGTATGTGCGTATGTGGTGGAGATTCAGACTGAAGTACGTATCCAGGTCTTCTGTGAGTTTGTGTGTGTCTTCACTCCAGGCCTAATTACGTATATGCCTTATGTTTATACCTGGAAGTCCCTTCCCAGTCCTAATTATTATCTTTGAATTAGTGATTAGATTGGATGGTCTAGCTAGCCAGACTGGCTTTCAGACGGTTTATCACCAAAATTCAATGTAGTTTTGTGCATTGTTTCCATGCTACGCATGTTGCTCAGTGGAGGCTGGTTGCTTGTGGAAAATGGCTCCCTTTATGGTGACCAAAATTTTGCCACTTGTTTATTGCTCACATATGTACGTACATACATATGTAGTTATTAGTCAATGCCCACGTCCTGGGGTAAATGATGCTTGCCACATGGGGGAGGGAGGTATGTGGTCTTTGGCACCAAGATTAAGGTGTTGTTGCAACAGCAAACTGAGAAGCACACAGAGAATTATGGGTTTTGTTTCAGTCTCAGTGTTCATCATTATTTAGATATCTTGTTCACTGCATTTGGCATTGCCTATAGCTTCTGAAACTCTTGGTCATCTTTGCGCACCCTGAATTTATACGTTCATTATATGTAGTACAGTATGTATACGCGACTATTGCATTGTCTGTCCACTTGTGTTTGTGCTCATCAATTTGCTATCAGTCTGTCCCCGAAATGTGTTGCAGTTGTTATTGGGTACCAATTCACAGTCACTGGACACTGCTGTTTGCAACACGACATTGTGCATGGTCACATAGTTACATGGCTGGTGAGAGTGTGTCCAATGTAGCTCCCACAAGCAGTGAGGAAGTGAGCCTGCTTTGATGTTGAGTGAAACGGAAGTGGAGGGGAACATGGGTTCACTTTAGTTCAGACGTCCTACCTACATAAATATGTGCGTACATATGTACAGAGTCCCTTAACACTTGTGACTGCAGAGACTGAGTATGGGGTAGGGAGGTGGTCTCAGTCTATGTGGTGTGCGTATGTGTAAACTGTAGCTAGGCACTATGCTTGTGTAATATGAATGAATACATAATGAATGCTTATGTGATACATAATGAATTGGTGTGCTACATGAACTGAAGTATGCGTCTGGCAAACACTCCATGCATGTAAGGTCTATCTTCCCCCCTCCTCTCATCTCCCCTCATCTCCTCCTTCCTTCTCATCCACCTGTCAGGTGAGCTCTGTCCTCTTGTGGTGCAGTCCAGTGTGGTGAAGGCCTTCAGGAAGTTTGTGGAGCAAATGTCTGACCACGATGACCTCCTGCAGTCTGTCTGCTGGACAGTGTCCTGTATAGCATTTGCCACCGATGGTTAGTGGCCATGTGGGGTGGGGGGGTGGGGGGAGGCTGAGGTATGTGCTATGCGCTAGCTGTGTTCACAGGCGTCTAATTTTAGCTGCCTCCTCAGCCTATTGCTTTAATCCCTAACACAAAAGCATTCAATTCCTGAAAACAAGTGGTCACTCTCCATCATGTTTGAGCAGTTCTGTGTTGTCTCAAGATTGAAGGTCTTATAGGCTTGTCTGGTTGTGATGTCATAGCTCTAGCCGTGTATTCAGCAACACACACAGTCTATATTAAATAATCAGAAACATACTGATTTACTGTAATTTGTAAAAAAAGAAAGTTGTGAAAGTTCGTCACATGTTTAGCATGCCTACAGTAATTCACTGTGTCTCTGTGTTGGAGACACACTCTCTGCAGAAGGTGACAAGTATATCTTTTTCTTATCCCCTGCTGTTGCCATGGTGATGATGAACAGACTCGAGTCGGGTGACCCTGTATGAGGACGGTGCTCCTGATGTTGTGTGCACTGCTCTCAGGTCCTCCCCCAGTCATGCAGGGGTGCAGTTCACTGGCTGCTCTGCAATGAGCAACCTCGCCAGAGCAGGTACATGACTACATGTGAGGCAGCGTATGTGTGTGTGTATGTGCGTGTGTGTGTGCGTGCGTGTGTGTGTGTGTGTGCGTGTGTGTGTGTGTGTGTGTGTGTGTGTGTGTGTGTGTGTGTGTGTGTGTGTGTGTGTGTGTGTGTGTGTGTGTGTGTGTGTGTGTGTGTGTGTGTGTGTGTGTGTGTGTGTGTGTGTGTATTTATGTGTGCATGCGTGAGTGTGTTTGATGTACATACGTACGGTACCGTACATACCCTGAAATTCATAATACTTGCAGAGTTGCTGCTGGAGTCCATAGTGGAGCAAGGTGCGTTGGACCTGCTGTGCAGCTCCCTCTCTGCCCATGAGAGGCACCAGGGAGTGCAGGCGGTGGCCTTGAGGACACTGGTCCTCCTCACAGAGGACGGTAAGGCAATGTATGTGTGTATGTGTGTGCGTGTGCGCGCGCGCGTGTGTACATTGTACTAGTGTATACATTATAATTATTTGTAATATTATTTCAGGACCAACTATTTCAGGTTTTGGGCATTCAAAGTCGCATATGGTGCACCTTGGCATGGTGTACTGCTATTTTTGTTAATTCTACCACAGACTTGGGCCTGTCCCAAATGAGGGTGAAGGGGTTGGAGGTCATCTGCAAGAGGTCTCTCCAGCTCTTCAGAGAGGGGCCGGTGGTTCCAGAGGCTGAGGAGTTGCAGCGACGCATCCAGGTAGCCAGCACAGAGGAAAGACGACGGAGGATAAAGTGTACTGTGTTGTAGAGTGGGACATTGATTGAGCAGTTGGTGCTAGATTGACTATTTCAGTAGCAATTTTTGTATATTGTTATGAGAGCTGTTGGTGCTAGATTGCATTTGTCTATATATTTCAGTTGCTATTTTAGTACATTGTTTCGTCTTTGTTGACATTGTTATAATTAGTGCATATTATAATATTATACTGGATCATTAAAGTTATCCTGTACATTCATACATGCAGTACATTCATTCTTGTTCAAGTGTATCCTATAATGTGTATGTATGTATGTATGTACAAGTGTATAATATGGAGACAAGCATTCGCCACATATAATCCTAGCTGGCGCGGCAGTGTTCTGTATTCTCATGGCCAATTCAAGCCATTCCGTATATACCTTGGACACTATTCTCCGAGCCGTTCTGTATTCTTGGGATGTTCCATATAATTATATAATAATTATTATTATAATGTAATTCGCTTGTGTGAATATGGTTCACCGGTCCTACTCTGTGGGCCCCCGCTATTTCCCCTGTGCAGAAACCCTAACCCTTACCTAGCTTGCAATGTCATGTGACTGTCACATGATGTACTGCAGCTCTGCAAAGAGCTTTTTACTGCACATAGTTTTTTGATTGAAATGGAATAGATTTAGACACCACCCAAACACGCATAAGTAAGTACGTACACATGCACTACATTCAGTTCATACTACAAAGTTGATATCCTACAGGATACATGTTGAAACATAATAATTATATGAATTATACAGTATGTATGTGTGGTGTCATACTAAGAAACCTAATAATGATACAAATAGCTTTAAAGGTACTACAAACAACTCCAAACATGCATATGTGTACTGCAAAGATATTATTCTAAACGACAAGGTAAATGTAGTAAACTCTTAAAACTCTGAGACACCTAAATGAGGTAATGTGTGTACGTGGAGGGAGAAAGAAGGGCGAGAGGAGGACATTGTTCACACACACACTCTACCCTGCCATCACACATTGGCATCCTAGCACTTAGATGTAGACTCCAACTGCCAGTGCCCAATCTACTGCAGACCAGAGAAGGACTACAGTCATTCTGTCCATCTTTACTCAGTCTCACTACTCGAGACTAATGAGCCCTGCTCCTAATGGCATTGGGTGGCACTGTGAGGTGTCCTGTGTACACTGGGTGACTGGCAACAAGTGAAGGTGGAGGGAGTGCAAGGAGAGCTGTGGTGCTGCATGATGGGAGGCGTGGGTGGGACTAGGGCAAAGGGAAATCCCCACTACACCACTATATAGTCCCTACATACTAACACTACCAGTTTAAAAGGTAGACAGGTGACACCAGGTGCATACTGTGGGGATGCGTGAAGAGAGCACTCCAGCACTGCAGAGTGGGTGGTGCTCACCTGATGCAGTCACTGTTGGTCAGAGAATCCCCCCTCTTGTTGCAGATACTCCACCACGTTGTGCTTCTCATTTTCAACAGCCAAGTCTAGACATGTTCTGCCTGCATTGGTTTTGTCAAACCTGTGCTCACCAAACCTTGGAAGGAGGTATTTCACAACATCAAGGTGCCCGTTAGCAACAGCAAGGTGTAGGGCATTCCAACCATCCTGTTATTGCAAGATGGAAACACTTATGATTACACTTATGATGCCATCAGCACACACACACACACATAAGGTACACTAAACAGAGCACCCTGTACCAGTAGTGTACAGCGGTAGTCCCAGGGGGTGGCTCAGGACACAACAAGTGACAAACAAGTAATGTAAATGACACACACCAAACCATAAGAACACAGACTGGTGACACAAATGCACCACATCCCGACATTGCAATGATTGTACAGTACATCTTAATGTGACAATTGTGCTGTCCTGTACTTAAGGGATACATGTACGGCTCTCAGGCTGGATGCAAGGCAGATGACCGTGAATGTAATCACCTTCGCATGCAGCTTTAATGTGTGGCCATTAACATCATCACAAGCTGAGGTTAGCTGAGTACTATTGACCTTGGTCAGGTCTTCATATCAACCTCTTGGCTTCGTCTAGTTTGATACGTATCATTGTGAACCCTCGGATTGATATTTATGTCCATCACCTCTGTAAAATGAACTATGCAATACAACTCAATACACACAACACTAGTAATGGGATTATTAAACAACACTGGAACCTCTCTATTACCGACATTCTAGGCCACCTCTCTAATGGGGACGCTCTCTGCTGTCCCAACCACATAGAGCTGTGTACAAAACTATCTCTGAACTAGGGGCACCTTTCCAATGCATTTCAAAGTACGGTGAAACAAAATGGATGACTATAAATTCAGGGAATTCCCCCAATGTATTGTCAGGCAAGATGTCACCTTTGAAGTGCTGCAGGTGCTACATTAGCACACTCTCCCTGGGCATGCAGTGTGGAGCGAACAAAACTATTGGGCCACACTACAGAGGCTGTTAGTACAACAGCACATATCGTAGGGCACACACTCGCACTCACAGTTACAACTAATGATGAATAGACTTCATAAGGGCATTATGTAGATGTTTTAAGACCACTCTTAAATATATGGACATAGGCAAGAAAATATTCCCCACCAATCTGACTCTAGAGAGTCTCTTATGTGCACCAGCGTACTTTAATGGATGGACCACAGAGACGGCAAGTACACATGACAGATGTGACTCACAATCTGAATCACACACAGAAGGATGCACTACTCACGTTTGATTTGTGCAGCAGGTCTGCTCTGTGCTGCTCCACCAGTTCCCTCACCAGGCCAAGATGACCATTTGCTGCTGCCACCTGTACAGCTGTCCAGCCCTTCTGTGAACACGAGAATAATGGCAAATATACAATCAGTCCATGTATTTATGTATGCCACATACTACACATTCCACAGTACATTTGGCCGTGTAGACCGGACACATCAGTAGCTTCTACTGCAGTACTGGAATGTTTAAGACCAGTCAATTCAGACCCTGTCGGTGGACATTGGAGCTGGGAGCGCACTCACATTGGTCACTTCATCAAGAGTTGAGCCACAGTCCAGGAGCATTCGCACTAGCTCAGCATGAGCTTCGGAGGCAGCTCTTAAAAGAGCAGTGTAGCCCCACTGTGTAAGGAATGGAATAAGCACTGCAATATGTGGATATTTGTGCGATGTCTACTTGTTGTGTGTGTATGTATAGGAATGAGCATTGCATTTTGTGTGCCGTTGATATATCTAGATTGTGTGTGCATGTGTGTGTGAGAGCATTTGCGCAAGTGTGTGTAATTAAGGGTTTTCTGCATGACTTACTCCCACACTGTGTTCTACCCGACTCTTCTGCATGTTTACTTTTAGTTCTCTGTACATACATAGGTAGTTTGACCTTGGTGCCTTAACGGTACTGTGCATGTTCATCGACAGAACTTTGCTTTGGCTGTGTTAAGTGCACCTACATGACACTTTTCTTTGTTGTAATGCAGGGCCTAACTAGTCGCCACTACTGGGGTTTCAGTAATGATGGGTGACATGTGTACATGCATGCATGCTTGTGTGTGCATGTGTTTGTATGGCTAACTAGTTGTGTGATGTGTATGTGCATGTGTGTGATGTGTGTGTGCATGTGCATGATGTGTATGTACATGTGTGTGATGTGTGTGTGTGTGTGTGTGTGTGTGTGTGTGTGTGTGTGTGTGTGTGTGTGTGTGTTTGTACCGCTTCATCTCGTTCGCCAACAACTCGGGTTTCCCTGTTCCACTTAGTGTGCGCACATTCCACGTACCAAATCTTTGCGTTTCTCGGGGGCTCAGGAGTCTGTCCTTCCCTTCTTTACGCTTCATTCTTGGTGGTAATGGCTGCTTTGGGTCCTGAATCTTCTTTCCCCGCTTTTGACTTGCTCTCCGAGACGATCCGCTCGCACCACTCGTTTGCCGTTCAGCCCGGTTAGACGATCGTAACTGCGATCTTGTTTTGCTAGCCGTTGCCTTCGGGGATGAGGTGGCTGGCCTCAAGCCAGGCCCTGCGCCCGAAACCCCTGCGCAGGCAGGGATCTGAGTACTTCTCAGAAAGTAACGGGAGGCCGTTGGGGCTCTGGGTACCCTCCTCCGCCCGCCAGCCGTTGGGGAGACGCGTCCCTCTTTTGCCTGTCGAAGTCCCGTTGGCTCCGAGTCTGATCCTGTGGTTGCCAGACTAACCGAGGCTGGTACTTGTGGCCGTCAAGGTTTCACACCTGCGTCGACTCGCTATACTGCCCCTTCTACTTAGCGAAACTTGTCGAAAAGAGTACCAACGTTGTCGCTAAGCATATCCAGGACAGGAGTACTGTGCTCTTCTGACAAGCATGCGCGAAGTTCCACTGTGTCATTTGATCGCTGTCTGGGTCGTGTCCGCCATTTTTTCGCGCGCACCGGTAGACCTCATTCACAAGGACCTGTCCAACCTTCCTCAATGGAGCGAGCATGTGAAGAACAGGTCTCAATGGCGATCCATCATTCAACAGCCTCGTTAGCCGGCCAGCTGACTGATAAAAGACGTTTGTATACCAAGATCTTGTTCAGAGGAGGAGGAGGAGGTGTGAGTGTGTGTGTGTGTGTGTGTGTGTGTGTGTGTGTGTGTGTGTGTGTGTGTGTGAGTGTGTGTGTGTGTGTGTGTGTGTGTGTGTGCGTGTGTGTGTGTGTGCATGTGTGTGATGTGCATGTTCATGTTCAGTTGGTCCAGATGGAGGTGCGCATTAGCTTGCATAAGACCATGTACACACATCACCCACTTGCAGTGGATACCACCCCAGTGAGGTGGAGCTGTCTACACTACTGGAACCTCTTTCATTTGAAGTCACACATGCTGGCAGGTGGTCAAGTGGTCCTGCTGGTGAAAACATGGTTGCTGACCTCTCATCAGTGCAGACATTACTCATTAGGTTGCTTTACAAAGTAGTAGAGCATGCCCAAGTCCACAATCTTGTGTGTGCTTAGAATGTCATATGCCACACATACACATGCATATACATATATCAGATACTGCTATATGCTTTGTGATGCAGGAGTCGGCATACATACTGTACAACACATGACATTATACTTATAAATTAACACAAACAACCCATGTTACAAACACATTATCTGACTGCACAGTTCCCCCTCCCCCCCACATTGGGGACATGTCAATTGTAACAATATGGCTTCTGCTCGCGGCCAATTTTGTCCTTTGTATATATTTGGCTGTTCCTCCTTCAGGCTTAGTTGGATCAGAGTGAGACCAGTACTAAACAAAAGACTATTATATGTACCTCTGCATGCAATTTTTGCCAGTAATAACTCACTCTTGAGAGAAATATTGGCGAAACTAAAGTCAGTATATAAAAGAGTGGTAAATGTCTGTGAGGTAAAATCTGGAAAGGCCCAGAGTGACAACAATGGCAGTGTGCTAGTAGTTTTGTAGTAGTTTTCTGCTATAACTTTCCAACAGTGTGCTGCAACAACTTATGCCACATAGAAAATTTAGACACTGCAGTTGCACAGCGAGTGATGCCATTCTTGTCTCTCTGGGCCTTTCTGAATTTTACACACAAACAGTTACCGCTCTTTCACTGACTTCATTTATGCCAATGTTTCTTGACATAGTGATTTAGCGAGAGCGAGGTAGTTATTACTAGCAGAGCTTGTACTCAGAGGTATACATAGGTTCATAGTCTTCCGTTCAGGACTGGTCTCGGTCTGATCAAACTTACGATATCAAGGTCAAAATCAGCTGCGAGTGGAAGCTATATTGTTTACAATTGACATGTCCCACATGCACCCCCCCCCCCCCACACACTCACTTAATCCACTGGTAAAGCCAAGAAGTGGCACTTGAGTCAAGACAGGCAACAAGAGCCAAGATTAAAGAAGACACGAAAGGTATACTTTCCTGTCCTTTTCAGAAATCAGTACATTTGAATGTTACGAGAAACATGAGGGTTAGCCCACAAGTGGGACATGTCCACTTTGTTTACATAACAAGACCTTATGTGGTTTCATCACCTTTTTCAGCATTTTCGGGGCTACGCAGGTGACTATGCTTGAGGTACAAGTGACTCGAACAAACAAATCTCACAATAATTATGTGTCACTCGTAAGATAAGTCTACATCAGTCGTGAAGATAAACGTTCCTAGCATAGCAAGACAGCAGCACATGGCTTAGAAGTGGCTGTTCAAACGGATGCGGACATTTTATTACGGGAATATCATTTGACATTTGACAATAGCGTGTGTTGATTTGGAAAAGGCTTACAATAAAGTGTGCAGGGAGAATCTCTGGAGAATGTTGGTGAGGTATAAACTAGGTGGACACTTACTGAGGGCTATTCAGTCATTTTACAGGGCGAGTAAAGCATGTGTACGGGTCAATGGAAAACTCTCAAGATGGTTCCCTATTTATCAAGGTGTTCGGCAAGGGTGTGTGATGTCACCATGGTTGTTTAACATATACATAGATGGAATAATTAGGGAGGCAATGGACGAATTTGTAGGGGGAGTGCAGTTATCTAACACAAAGGTACAGGAGTTACTTTTTGCTGATGATATTGTAATGGTCACGGAGAGGAAGGAGGACATACAGAGGAACCTTGAAGTGTTGAAGGCAGCTATGGATAAGTGGGAGATGAAGATGCATTTGGGGAAAACTAAGGTGATGGTTGTAAGCAGAGTAGAAGAGGGATGTAGTGTGACAATTGACGGTGAGAACATTGAAGAGGTGCAGAGTTTAAAGTATCTTGGGTCAAGTGAGGAGGATATTGAACAATGAATAGGTGCCGCGACGAGGGTGGTGGGAGCGATGAGGAAGGAAGTATTAGAGCGGAGGGAGTTAAAGAAGGAAACGAAACTGCGGGTCTTTAATGCGATGGTAGTGCCTACTCTTCTGTATGGCTGCGAAACGTGGACAGTGCAAAATAGACATGAAAGTAGGTTGCAGGCTTGTGAAATGATGTGTTTGCGAAGAATAGAGGGTGTTTCAAGGCTAGACAGGATGAGGAATGAGGACATCCGTCAGTCCCTAGGACAAGTGGCGGTGGTGGACATGATGAAGGACAGGCAGATGAGGTGGAAGGAGAAGCTAGAGAGAATGGATGGCAGTAGACTGGTGAAGCAGGTGTATGAGGGTGATGTAGTTGGGAAAAGACCAAGAGGACGCCCAAGGAAGAGATGGGATGATAATTTTAAATAGGCTGTATGGACTTTTAAATTGAAGTACTATACCCCATTTATAGTATGTAATTATTATGCTGACAATATTACCCATTCATCAGTCATATTATGTTGTCATGTGTATTAGCGGCTACCTCCTGCATAGGAGACAAAAGCCTGGTTGAATAATAATAATAATAATAATAATCATTTGACATTGGTTGGTGTCTTCAGTAAATCAATGTGTCGAGATTTGTTATGAGCGATTTTGACAGTAGAAAAGTTTCAATGGGTAGTGAAAGAAGTGGTCTAATGTTTGTATGTTGGAACAAGTCGTGCAGCACTCCTGTGCAGAGATATAAGGTGCGGAACGTTTGCCATAGTAGAATAGATATGTTCACATAGGAATATTTCAGATATCTCACATAGGAACATTAGACAACTGGATTGCGCACTGAGCTATACCCTCAGATTGTCAATCATTTGTCCCAAAAATCACAACATTTCGTATTATTTTGTGGGGTTCATTGATGATGGCACTTCTCACTCAGTAAGAGTTATGGTTACGGTTCAAACGCTGTGGGAAAGTACAATAGCTCAGCTTCAACTTTTTGTAAAGACAGCTCTGATGTGAAGGAGCAGAAGGAAAGAAGTGCGGAGGTACGAAGGTAAATATTCGTCCTCGCAGCAGCCTTTGTTTACATAACGGACATGTCTCACTTGCACAGAATAAGTGCAATGTAGCTAGGTAGCTATAGTTAACCCTTACTATACAGGTAATTGTTACATAGTGCTGCCATTCATCAAATGACGTGGTGACCAAGATGTCATTCACCACTAGTGAAGACAGTCTAAGGAGGACCTACAGCTACAAGGGGGAATCTATTCACCAGTCAATACATCCTGATCGGGGACAATATTCACAAACGACAGGGTTTAGTAGTGAATAAGTTCAGAGAGGACACACCAAATGAGAGGGATACCCCACATGGTGGCAACAATGAACTGCCAATCAACCTCTAATGCATGCAGGAGGGGAAATGCAAAAACGGTAGTAAGTGGCCAACTAACAAACACGTCAGTGGCCTAACACTCTCTAGACAGTGTGTGCACACACACAGGTGCGTAGAAAACAAACAGTACACCCACACGCAAGGTGAAATGACAGACACTCGATTTAGAGTTTTGTCGGTTTGTACTCAAGTGTCTCTGGTTCAGTACACCTACCTACTGGTGAACTCAGCACCCACACAAAGGAGGGTACTACTAAAGGAGAGAGGGAAATGACTGAAGTGGCATGCAGTGGACAGCATGGCAAGTGAACTGGGGAGCCAATTCTCCAACAAATCCCAAAAAGGCAACATGAGGCACATCAAGACTATTTGTGACAGTGACTCGTACCTCATCCATCATCATGGGGGTTTGCAAGTCAACACTTGTACCGTCTTACAACAGCTGGCCTTCAACCTTGCTTCAGTTTCAGTTGATTTGGAGAGCCAATACATGCTCCAATGAAGGGACAATTAATTTTTCAGTACGATGGCCATATGCCCCAATCAGGATGTTGTAATAACACAGATAAAGGATCAGTGCAACAAAGAGTTGATTGACTTCAACACAAACGTATGTACATACCTTGTTTTATTCACAATGTAAGAAGGTTGTTAAGAAAACATCATCATGACTTCAATTATTGCAACACACATACATGCAAAGCCCATGCCTACTTTGGAACATGTCTTCCCATCTCTTGGGGCACCGCCCCTCCCACACACGCACGCACCTTGTCCCTGTCCTGAGGGTCCAGCTTGAGTTCTGTAATGAGGTAACGTGCCACCTGACAGTGACCCTTCTGGGCTGCCACGTGCAGCATGGTATAGGAGTACATATCCTTCTCATGGACCCTTGCTCCAAACAAAGGCAACAGGTACTTGATGACATCCAGACTCCCACCTGCTGCAGCCTTGTGCATGGCATTGAGGCCGTCCTACATTGAGAGACCACACAGCAGACAAGACAGAGTAAAGGAATCAGATGTGTGAAGCCATACTAAGTTGCTGTTACACACAAGACAAGACAAGTCGGCAGCAATACGTAGTGGTCCATGTGCTGTCCAGAGGGAGAGCATGCAAAAGGACAGGGTGAAAGAATAAGGACATGACATGGACTAGCTGCATGCACCTTCACAGTGACTTGTACACACATGGGAGATGTGGGGCAAGAATCACTAATTTGATTCCAAGTATATATTAGCATTTGTGTGCTGTGCAAGTACACATACGTTTACAGATGTACAGGAGCATTCACAGCTGTACTGAACATGCAACTAAACACACATCAGACATTGCCACAAGCTAGCACCTCACATTAGAGAACAACTCACCTCAGTCACTTCATCCACTGAAGAACCATATTCCTCCAACAACATCCTCACTAGAGGGACACTGCCACCATATGCAGCCCTGAGAAGTGCAGTGGTGCCCCACTGAGCACCGACAAGGAGGAGTGTTGGAGCACTGTCATATTACACCACACCATACCATATTACAAAAGAATATGTAAATGTGTGTGTGCGTGTGTACATGTGTGTTTTGTGTGTTGATGCAGAGGGAAGTTGGATGCCATGGCTACATTTGAAGGATGATTTGTATGTACATAACGAAGCGCATACGCATGTGTAGTGGATGCACATGCCACATGCAAATGGCGTGTGACATTCTACCACCCACAGAGGTGCAAATGGCAAAACACAGGCGTGACATGCTCTCTGAATGTGATCGGCTATACGAATGCGGATACTCCAATAGCCAGTAAGGGAAATGCCTTGGCTTATGACTTCAACCTATCAAATGACGTGGTGACCAAGATGTCATTCACCACTAGTGAAGACAGTCTAAGGAGGCCCTACGGCTATAAGGGGGAATCTATTCACCAGTGAATACATCCTGATTGGGGACAATATTCACAAACGACAGGGTTTAGTAGTGAATACGTTCTGAGGGGACACACCAAATGAGAGGGATACCCCACATGGTGGCAACAATGAACTGCCAATCAATCTCTAATGCATGCAGGAGGGGAAATGCAAAAAACGGTAGTAAGTGGCCAACTAACAATCACGTCAGTGGCCTAACACTCTCTAGACAGTGTGTGCACACACTCAGGTGTGCAGAAAACAAACACAGCACACCCACACACAAGGAGAAATGACGGGCACTCGATTTAGAGTCTTGTAAGTTTGTACTCAAGTGTCTCTGGTTCAGTACACATACCTACTGGTGAACACGGCACCCACACAAAGGAGGGCACTACTAAAGGAGAGAGGGAAATGACTGAAGTGGCCTGCAGTGGGCAGCATGGCAAGTGAACTGGGGAGCCATTTCTCCAACAAAGCCCAAGAAGGCAACATGAGGCACATCGAGACTATTTGTGACAGTGACTCGTACCTCATCCATCATCATGGTGGTTTGCAAGTCAACACTAGTACCATCTTACAACAACTGGCCTGTTTTGTTCATCTGTCGCCACAATGTAAAAAGGTTGTTCAGAAAACATGACTTTAATTATCACAACACACAGACTTGCAAAGCCCATGCCTACTTTGGAACATGTCTTCCGCTTTTATGGCACTGCCCCGCCCACACAGACCTTGTCAAGTTGGATGCCATGGCTACATTTGAAGGATGATTTGTATGTACATAACGAAGCGCATACGCATGTGTAGTGGATGTACATGCCACATGCAAATGGCGTGTGACATTCTACCACCCACAGAGGTGCAAATGGCAACACACAGGCGTGACATGCCCTCTGTATGTGATCTGCTATACGAATGTGGATACTCCAATAGCCATAAGCAGAAATGCCTTGGCTTATGAGTTCAACCTACTTAGTCTGCAAAGAACACTTTTGTGTAGCTCTCGGGGACATTGGTTTAACAACTGACTTGAACATAAATTCAGCCAAAGTAAATATAGTGCTGAGGAGAGTACTGTAGGCATAGAGGTTTCCAGTCCCACAAACTGGCTTCCTCTGCCTAGTTCCAGCAGGGGTAGAAAAAGGGGTAGAAAGATGGGTAATGATTGGACATGACATGTCCAGTGAGTATCGGTTTTGGCATGTCATACCTACGCACACATATACTGAAGTAGAGAGGAATGGACTGATGTGGTATAAGGTGAACAGTATGACAAGTGATTTGGAGAGCCAATATGTACATGCTCCAGTGCATGGAATGGAAGGGATGAAGGGACAATTTTAGTACGATGGCCATATGCCCCAATCAGGATGTTGGAATAACACAGAAGCCGATTAGTCTGCACATGAAAGAAGGCAATATGCACAGGGAGATATCACTATGACTGGTGCTTTGTACATCGTCCTATTCAACTGACCTTCAACTCTGCTGCTAAGCTCATCTGTCATGAAATGTGTCCCACTACATTTCATCTTTATCAGAGTGTTAAAGTTCACAGGTTTCTCATAACTACACACAGCCCTTCATACTTGGCACCACATCACGTGAGATGGGTAGATTACATACAATAGGGGGCATGACTTGTCAACCAACACACTGGCACGTAGTTGAGCTGCACGCTGGCAGGTTACTCAAAACATTCTGAAGCAAACCATCACACAACTATGCTGTCAAATATTCCAGCTACATGTATCCTACAGCATCCTGCTAGTACTGGCTGGCTGAAGCTTGTGAACACTATACATTGGTGATCCATTACCAAACAAGAAACAGTAAGCAAAGAGTAGGACAGGACCCTGAAGGCATAACACAGGACTGTACATAAACATTACACAAACGTGTCCAAGTGACCTGTTTTGTCACAACATATGCTTCACTGCACAGACTAACCTAGACCTTGCACTCTGACACCAGTACAGTTCCCTGGCACCCACACACCTTGTCCCTGTCCTGAGGGTCTAGCTTGATTTCTGTAATGAGGTAACGTGCCACCTGACAGTGACCCTCCTGGGCTGCCCAGTGCAGTACAGTATAGGAGTACGCATCCTTCTCATGGACCCTTGCTCCAAACAGAGGCAGCAGAACCTTGATGACATCCAGACTCCTACCTGCTGCAGCCAAGTGCATGGCATTCCTGCCCTCCTACATCAATAGAGCATACAGATGCAGGACACATGTAATAGCAGTCTATTACAAGAAACAGATGAGCAGCCATACTAAGGTCTCACACACAAGGCAAGACAGGACAAGTTGGCAGCAATAGTGATGCTCAGCTGTACAGAGGGGGGGTGGGGGGCGTGCAAATGGACAATAGCACAGAGGAGTATAGGACTGCCGTGTAAGATCGCATTACATACATAGTTTCAGGTATGTCACAGTGATCCCTACTTTCACAAGCATCACGTATTGCTCTTAGGTAGAGTCAATGAACTCTGTTTTAGAATGCACTGAATGGATTCCATTATTTGGTGGTATGGAGAACATACCAACACAAAAGGTTTGTCTGTGTACGTAGATGGTTCTATATGACAAATTGTAGTGTACTGTGACAAGTGCACAAGTAAGACGTACCTTGTCTTTCTGAAACACATCCACCTTGTACACGTTCACCAACTCTCTCACCACTGGCAGGTGACCTTTGAGTGATGCCCACAACAGTGCTGTCATCCCCTCCTACCAAAGGAGGCATAGTACATGAAACAAGCTCACTGTTGGTTACACTACGTATGCCACTCACTGCCCACCGTTGTCATGGCTACGTATATATATAGTGTAGGTACGCTGGCATGTAAGCATTGGAGTGATATCCAACTATTTCAACAGTAGGCGAGCACTAACAAAAGCAAGCACACAACATGCACGCAACATGCACACACACGGTGTGTGGTAATATGAGGAGTGTGTGGTGTATTATAAAAAATGATACACAATTAGTGCCATATATTGCTGCTTTGAAGTAGCATAATAAATAAATACGTACGCACACACTCACCTCATCCCGATCCTCTACAGTGGCTGTTCCACTGTCCAACAGCTTCCTCACTGTAGAGAGCTGACCGACCCTTGCTGCTTCCACCACAGGAGGACGACCAGAGACCTACACAGAGTGCAGCAGTGCCAGTGGAATACATACAGTGACAGTTGGAAGGGGAGAGTCAACATGTTATAGCAATAGGCCATGTTAAGGTGAACCAGGACACCCTATACCTGTGTTGGTGGGTGGCTGCCTCTTGTAGCTGCAGTTGGTCCTCCAGTGACCTGGCCTGGTACAGCAGACTGACATGCATACATGGGGAGGGAGAGAGGGCAAGGGTAACCTCTCTGTGTGGCAGGGCCTCTACAGATGTAAACAACCAATCACAACTAGCAGTAACACACTGCAACATTCTGTAGACAGTCTCAAGGGGCAGCAGTGAAAGTGCATGAGCTGGTACAGGTGACATGTGTAGAACAGCAGTGACTGTCACTGACAATGTAGAGGGGCTGCTGTGAACGTATTAACCCATTAGCCCCGATTGGCGCATATTGGCGTCAAAGATGATAGTGCACACTTTAACAGACCCTTCGGTGGCTACGAGAGAGCAACATCTCTGCACTTTTCAGGGCAACCCCTGTAGTCCTTTGTCTATATTTACTTCGCATTTGGTATACACAGTCCGCGTATCAATAGCGAAGCATTACTACAGTTTCGGTGTTATGCCTTCAATAGGAAAGGAGTTACAGTGCACTGAAAAGTAGTGTTATAGTAAAGATTACGAAAAAATGGCCGACAGTGAAGCCGGCTTAGTTAGTTTCATGCCAGTGCACATGTACGGGTGATACAGCGAAGCACCGCTTTCCGACGGTACGTAGCAGCCTCGCAAGGAGGTACAGCCTCGCTCCGCGCTAATGAGCTGCTCTGAAAGGAGGTCCCTTTGGCATGTTTACACAAAGGCAAAAGTGGGTAATGCAAACGGTAAAGGGTTAAACCTTTATCGTGGATGAGCCACTATAGCGTGACCACAGCGTGGTGTGGAATAGACATAGCAATTGTGTAATCGTTATGGTGGACAAGCCACTATAGTGGCTCATTTATTTGAGCACATTTACAAACGAATGCACACTTACCTAGCGTAATTCATACCTTTTCTGTTAGATATACTTATTATTGAGTGCAATAAGAAGTTTACTCAGACAAAATTGCTTCGCGTTTGTCTGTACTGTGCAATTTACAATTGGTGGTGGCTCGCTGAATCGGAAGGTCGATAATTTCCCCCCAAAACCCTCCAAAATCACGTCATATCTATTCTAGAAAGTGAAAAGGTACTAAGATCAACTGTTGATGAACAGCGTACCTTTTTCAGCATGGTTCGGCGAGCGTCATTTCTCAGCTCTACTGCCAGGTGTCCTCAACTGCCGTCGCTGCTCTTCAAACGTAAGCAGGAAGCGTACGCTGTGCTTCTGCACACAATACAACGCGAGCTTTGTGTAGTTCCTGGCTTACGACTCTATGACACTAAAAGCCGTCGCAGAAGACTCCATATACTTAGGATTCTATCACATACCATTGTATAACTGGCGCATAACACCGTATACTCTGTCTTGTACGCTGAGTTTATATGGGTTATATCATTGTTGTAACGTATTGTATGACTGTCTTATTGCAGATTCAATGAGTAGTCACTATGTGTTACTTATGTGTAGTTTTTTAATAAAATCTGCTATAGTACTCGAATCATCCACAACCACTGGTCGAGCCACTATAGTGGCTTATCCACGATTACGCAACTATTCGCGCGCGGAAGTTTTCCACGATAAAGGGTTAAGTAGCAAAGCAATATCCACACTGGATGACAAACGAACAAACAGCCCACGTGGGAGGGGCATCACGGTATGACAGTGAATAAGTGTGACAGTGTGAACAGCCTTAGCTAACACTCCCACCCACACAAGACCCTATTGTGTCCCACTACAGATATGACCACAGACACTTTCTCACAGTTTCTCCACTTGAGCCCTTGCTAGCTTCCTCCCTGATCCTAGCAAGCTGTTCCACTGCATTTGGTCCTCCAGTGACCTGGCCTGGTACAGCAGACTGACATGTATACATGGGGAGAGAAAGACGGCAAGGGTGACGTCTGTCTATGGTGGGGCTTCTACAGATGTAAGCAACCAATCACAACTAGCACTAACACATTGCAACATTCTGTACACAGTCTCCAATGCAGTGGCAGAAGCCTTCAAGAGTTACACTACAGGACCCAGACATGTCGGTAATCGTGGCATCATTTTGTGCCGCCAATTTTCTCCACTGTTTGAAATAAAATGAGCATAATACTCACCCTTCTCTTTGACTGCCACCACTGAAGAACCGAAGGCTACCATCGTATATTTATATCTACAATTTTGTGGCATTCAGCAGTTATAACTTCACACACTGTTCACTGTTCATTAGTACTTAAAGGAATATTGCCAGTTTTAGGTTACCTTGTCCATGTACCATACCACACCGTACTGTCATAGTTGGCTGCTGAATATGTACAGTAAGCAAAAGGCAACCGTTACTCATTCTAGCTCTACTTCAGGAGCAGGTCAGACACACACACACACACACACACACACACACACACACACACACACACACACACACACACACACACACACACACACACACACACACACACACAAGAACAGGGTACATGAATGTGCACCTTTGCAAACTGTTCAATGTCACTTGGAAGAGTCTCCAGCTGCTTCATTTGCTTTTCAAGTTTCTCAACTTCTGCCTCCAAATCAGATCTCACTTCTTCCTTGAGTTCAGACCCCCTGGTCCTTGGCAGTGACTGCTCTTGAGTAGCCGTGTCCTGTTGTGCACAATAAAATGTGCTTAACCCTTTAGCGCCGAAGTTTATAATTCGCGCCGACCCCCCCAACGCCGGACTTTAAATGGCGGCGCCTAGGTGAGAACCAATATCGTTGCGTATTACACTTTATAGTCCTTTCTTACAGCCGAAACGGATTCAGTAAGGATTTATCATGTATGTCCGTGATCCAGGAGGATTCTTGGTAGCTCTTGTTATTCGCCGTTGTGTAAATGCAACGGAAGCAACGATGGAGACAGCTCATTCCGTCGAGGAAGATTGGCGTGCAGTCAAACGTAAGTGCGGGGCGCGAAGCTGAAGGTTAGTCTACGGCTGTCACCCCGTAGGATTGTAGGGTCGCTTTTGACTCTCGCCGCTTTGTATACACCCGCGCGCGCAAATGTGGACGGCTACTTTCGTCGAGGAAGAAGGTGTCAGCATGGTACCGCTTAATGGTTCGCCGTGCGGGCGACGAGAAGACCGGATAGGTACGCCGTATGAAAGCTCTCACATTGCTACAGGACCCTTAGGGTTAGGGTTAGGGTAGCAGAAGTAGCTGCTCCAAGTTTGTAGTGCCAGCAAAACAACTTAAATTTCGCGTGCTCCGTTATGACACATAAATGTGTCAACCGGCGTTTAAGGGCTAATAATATTATGACACATAAATGTGTCAACCGGCATTAAAGGGTTAAAAGGATACACACAATAAAGGTCCTGAAAGCGCACACATGCATGCATGCACTCACGCACACACATGCAAATGCACACGCACACACATACACACAAACACATGCATGAACGCAAGCATGCACACACACGTAAACGTACACGTACGCACACACATACGCACACACCCAAGCACACACCCACACCCACCCACACACCCACACACACACACACACACACACACAAGAACAGGGTACATGAATGTGCACCTTTGCAAACTGTTCACTGTCACTTGGAAGAGTCTCCAGCTGCTTTATTTGCTTTTCAAGTTTCTCAACTTCTGCCTCCAAATCGAATCTCGCTTCTTCCAGTACCTTAATCTCCTCCTTGAGCTTGGACTCCCTGGTCCTTGACAGTGACTGCTCTTGAGTAGCCATGTCCTGTTGTGCACAAGAAAATGTGCCTTAAAGAGACACACACAATAAAGGTCCTAAAAGCGCACTTTTACCTGGGCTTTCAAAGCTTGCACTAGTCGCTCTTTCAGACCGGTCATCTCCTCCTGTTGCTGTCTCTCCACCTCCCGGCTAGCCTCCAGCTTGGTTTTAAGAGCCACGTTGTCCATGAAGAGGTTGACCACCTTCCGCTCCAGGTCCTTCACCTTGTCCTCCAGTTCACCCACCTTGGACTGCCACTCATCAGTTGCACCAACATCACTGCCTTTCGGTGGAATGACTGCCTCCTCAGACTGTACATGGGAGCAGATAAGGGATCACTGATCTCATTATATAAACATGCTTAGACACTTACTGCTGAAATGAACTCTTACATGACAACTGTTTCAAAACTACAAACCAGCATGTGGTCTTGTCTTAATTCCTTTTCACGCTTGTATAAAACTTCTAATTACGTGCTTAGTAGATTACTTGCAAGTTGCCACCTTTACTATATATGTTACCATGTTCTGCCTATCGCTAAACAAATATATTTATCACAATGATGACGTCATAGATCAAAGGCACCGCCCGGATGGTAATACGTGTACCAACCCTTCGGTTAGGGCAGGTACCATGACAAGCGCCCCTAACACCTCCATATATGGCTATATCAATTAGCTATGCAAACAACACCTTCCAAATGTCACCCAACACCTATGGAGATGATTCCCCAACAGGCAAACCCAATGGCTTTATGCACTTCTGAGTGTTGGCGGCAGTGGTAGCCGGTACAAATCCGCGGGTGTGTTCCTCAAAGTCGTCGTCAGCGATCACGAAGTTGAAGCGCTTCCTGTTCTCTTCGCCCGTGTAAAGCGGGGGACGTTTAGCCACTCTTCGCTCAGAACAGGACGCAACAATTCAAATCCGACCGCGCTTTTGGGGCGACTATTCTTGCGATAAAATAGTTACTACAGGGCTTGCGTAATGTGTTTATTGTACTCGCCCACGGGTCTCGCACAATAAACACTTTACGCCCTAGAAGCCCTGTAGTAACTATTACATAACTGCAGAGAGGCATGCGTGAGCAAGTGAGTGAAGCAAAGGCCATACGTAAGTGTGCACCATTTGAGATATAAATATTTGGCCCATCTATGGCAGCTGGTCAGGTGGGCTACTTCACACCTAGGACACACATTCGCTCATGTGTTCGCATCTACAGATCAATCCATTGGTGAGAAGAATGCAGGAGCTGTTACTGCCAGAGCATGTAGTGCATGCAGTGGCCTATGCTCAAGTCATAAATGGTGTCTGGAATTTGCCAGGCCGGCAAGGGGCTAGTCTGGCCAGCTAAACCATCCCACTTAACCGCTTGAGGCGCAAAAGGGAAGGGACGGTCTAGCGGTAGTAACGATTAGTTCACACCTTCACATTATCAAACTCACACCTCTTGCGTCGATGAATCCACATATAGTCAGCCCCAACTATGCAGTAGTAATGTAGCATATCGATCGCTACAGAACTCCTGCGTAGTTGAGGCGGACCATACGTCAGATGGACGAGATCCAGGATTCCAAGGCGTGACTGAGCTCCCACAGACTATGAATACTTTTAGCATGAATTCCTGCCAGTAGCATCTAATTGGTCAATTAGGTGTAACCTAATCGTTACTGCCGCTAGACCGTCCCTTCCCAGCCCAAAGCGCCCAGGCAAATAATGCGATAGTCTACCGAGCCATACTAGCAAAGGGCTGGATGATTACACTAAAAAGACGCTGCAATTATTCAAGCATATTGTACAACATAGGTGCATGAGAGTCATGTGTTATTTGCTATGCGTATACCTTGCTATACAATCAGGGCTGGATGAATGCTGCAATTTGGGTTCTTTATTCACTGAAAAGATATGAATATTCCAAAAAATGGACGACTTCTGCTAGTGGCTTCTATTATGTATGTGATAGTGTAATACAAACATTGTGGTTGCCGTACAGATGATAAAGCAAGATGCTAAGTGTACATACTACTACATACAAATGCATTAGCTAAAGGAGCTTTGGTAGCTAGCTAGACTCCCTAAGTCTGGCAGTGTGTAACCACTGACCAGCTTTAGAGAGCTACCGTGAAATTGTACAGTGGTTGCCCTAAGCCAAACTGCCAGGCTGCTTCCCCTGATGGTCTCATTTGTAGCTATGTGGCCAATAGCTGGGTAACTAGCTAGCTACCTACCAAGAAGAACGGAGAATTTAGCCAACAACAGTGGTGCCATCAAAGTGCCGCACAAGGGCGTAGTCAAAAGATCGGCGTCAAAAGGGCTATCAAGGAGCAACACTCTGCCACAGAAGCCCAACTTTGGCGAGCTCTCTGCCAGTTCTATATAATATAGAATATTGGAATGGACAAAAATATATTCAAATGCTAGCTAACATTCAAATATAATTGGATAATGGAACAATTGTCCCAGCACTAATACAATCTGGAGGTGTTTAGGAACTTTAATGAGACTCCACCCACACAAAATCATGGTAATATGAAAAAGTTATTTTTTCCTGCATTATTAATGCAACTTGATGTAATGTTGCATGATTGTATGATTGCCTAAGTGTACTTCTGTTCATTCTGCATGATTTACCTTGTGTATGCCTGTAATTAATTGGTTTTTGTAAATTGTTTTGGATTGATTGATGCTCGGCTGTTCGTAGAAGTGTGTTTTGTGTCCTTCTCCCACCAGATCGCTGTGTAGCCTTGATCACAGGAATGGATGGATCAGGCTGTCCATCACAGTAACTTACATGTGTGTCCGGGATCTCAGTGTCTCCTGATTCTGGAACTGGACCGCGCAGGTCAGGCACAAGGTCACCTGAATGGGAACCACACAATACAGCAGATCTCACGATAGGCATGTGCACAGCCTCACATCACCACCAGCATGCACTACTGTGCTCTAGTGCTTCAAAATAATGCATATAATAACAGTGAACATCATCCACTCTTGTCCTTTGGAGTAACACTGGTCTGTGGATGGAATACCTACTATCTCCAAAGGCCAGGGTTTGGATCAAATGTGAGCAGTGCAGAGTGTGGCACAATTATTGTGTCTGTGCTGGAAAACCTATCCAAGGCCTCAGCATAACCCCATACATGCGTACTTTGAACATGCCCTAACTCCAAATCCACCATTTCCATGTCTGCACTGTACAAACACCAGAGACAGACTCATACACACACACTCTGAACACTAACCATGGGAATCCCAGTGTTGCTCAATCCTTTTGGTGCTGAGAGGTCGACCAGACAAAGGCTCCTGAATGCAATACAGGAAACTGGTTACTATATAATGTCACATCAAGTCTTAATGACAATGACAGCCTCAACACTTTCAACCCCAAAACACTGTTTAGCTCCCAATGCCATGAATTGAAGAATGTCCCATCGTATATGCTCGACAAAACTGTGTTGCAAGTGACAAGTGGCAAGTGTCACACAGAAGTGCCCCCCTATGAAAATGCCCCCCCCCCCCCCCTAGAGTGACTTTGGCAAGCACTTGCTAAAATAGGTCTCCCCTGACTGAATATGGTGGTATTGGACAGAAATAGCAAGAAGGACATGAGTAGGGACATGATATGGCAAACATCGCTCTGTAGAAAACTGTCCAAGGTTGCCAAAAAAGGCACAAAAGTAGGCAATAACGGTGGGGGGATCGCATCCAGGAGGAGTGAATACTAATAAGCTACGAAGATGTGAATGCCATCATGCCATGCAATGTTCAGCAAGTGCTGTACACACAGCACCCTACCTTGGTGTTGGGGACAAGCAAGCAGTAAGTTTGGTGGGGCAGGACCTGTGTGAGGGATGCAGAACTTGACAACCACCAACTATCATGGGCATGGTTATAGTCAGACTTTGAACCTCTTTGAAGCTGGATTAAAGTGGATCACCAGTGTGCGCATGTGGGACATGGCTAAATAAACAAAATGTTTTTGGTAACTGTTCATTGTTTTGATAACAGTGAAAATATCGCCATTTCAATAGTCTCGTCCCCAGTCCACTTCCGGCCGCCATTTTTAATGGGGCTCGAAAGGTGGCACATTTAGTCGAAAAGCTTGGCATTCGTAAGGTACGTCAGAGACATCACGTGACTAGACGACTAGTGACGTGGTTGCTACGAACCCGGTACCGTCCCGTCCGGCTGCCAGTACAGACTGTGAGATGCTGTTTAAGGAAGTCAAACACAGCTAGTAAGGTGGCGAAGCACAGGGATTTGCCTTCGCCTGTTGGTAAGGAAACGAAAACATCCTTGCCCTGTAGGAACTCCCGAACCGCCTTATCTTGGTCTCTCGTTGCTGCAGCGTATCCAAGAGTAAGGAAAGCATGCTTGATGGCATTGTTCACAAGCTCTACTGCGACTCCCTTAACGTCAAGCCTTGGTATATCCATGATTGATGCTCGTAGAACGCCGCTCGTTATTACGTGGAGTGACGCGTCATTTTCTGGCGATCTGATTGGGCAGAACGGTAGCGTTCTGCAGTGCCAAGCTTTTCGACTAAATGTGCCAGACCACCTTTCGAGCCCCATTAAAAATGGCGGCCGGGAGTGGACTGGGGACGAGACTACCGTTTCAAGGGCTACACTGGTGACTGCGCGTGATGTGCGCGTGAGTCAGAGAAATGCTTTGTCTTAAATGTGGTATTTGCTGCACAAGTCTACACATGTCGCGAAGGAAAGCGTTCCTGTTTGCATCAAAACAGCTGCGTGTGGGCTGACGCTGGTAAAGCCTGCCATTTTACGAGGCTGTCAATTACGTAATATGACGTTCTATTAGTAATTCACGAGAATGTCACATGACGCGCTGATTTTCAGTAGCTAAATGATAGTCGTTTGACAAAACACATTGTTGAGAATGTTTCTTGGCAAGATCAGGATTAAAATGGTTAGTCAAGAGAATTTTCTACCTTTTCCATATGGGATATAATGCTGCGCAAGTTTCCTTTGCAGAGATACATCACTCGAAATATTAAATATCGTCTAAGGCTTGTAGTTTTTACGCTGTAAGTCCCCAACAGATTTGTTTAACAACTTATCCCACATGGAAAAGTTAGGCAGTACAAATGCGCATGGAAAGGTGCCATTCTCCACTGGCTCCGACTTTCCCTCAATTACCACACAGGCATTTATCGCTATTTTACCGGCTTCTTTCGCCGCGATATTCCTCGACGTTGAAAAACATTATTCATACAAATCATATACACAGTTCAAACACTGCTCTTTGTATTTCGTCTGGTCCTTGTTTTATCGCAATCCGCTGGAATGTGCAGGAGATAGAAGGAAAAATATGGGAGTGAAATCGCCCGCGGCGGCAGCCATTTTTGTTTGTTTAGCCGTGTCCCACATGCATGTTCACAGGCATACAGTATGGACATCTACTCAGCTACATATTAACACTTCAAACTAGTTGCGGTGAAATAATATTGCAGAAAATTTTGTGGTCATTCATGTCCTAGTATGGGTATGACAAAAGAGACTCATAAGCTGGACTTAGCTTAAGCTGCCTATGATAATAGGTATGCAAATTTTAGATCTATTGTGGGATGGAAAATTTGACATCATTATTTGAGAGTTTTAGATTAACCCTTTATCGCCGAAGTTTATAATTCGCGCCGACCCCCCCAACGCCGGAGATAAAATGGCGCCGCCTAGGTAAGAACCAATATCGTTGCGTATTACACTTTATAGTCGTTTCTTACAGCCGAAACGGATTCAGTAAGGATTTTATCATGTATGTCTGTGATCCAGGAGGATTCTTGGTAGCTCTTGTTCTTCGCCGTTGTTAAATGCGACGGAAGTAACGATGGAGACAGCTCGTGCGGTCGAGGAAGATTGGCGTGAAGTCAAACGTAAGTGCAGGGCGCGAAGCTGAAGGTCAGTCTACGGCTGTCATCCCGTAGGATTGTAGGGTCGATTTTGACTCTGGCCGCTTTGTATACACCCGCGCGCGCGAATGTGGACGGCTACTTTTGTCGAGGAAGAAGGTGTCAGCATGGTACCGGCTTAATGGTTCGCCGTGCGGGCGACGAGAAGACCGGATAGGTACGCCGTATGAAAGCTCTCGCATTGCTACAGGACTCCTGTAGCAGAAGTAGCTGCTCCAAGTTTGTAGTGCCAGGAAAGCAACTTAAATTTCGCGTGCTCCGTTATGACACATAAATGTGTCAACCGGCGTTTAAGAGCTAATAATAGTATGACACATAAATGTGTCAACCGGCGTCAAAGGGTTAATGTTGACGGTGAATGGTACCATCATAAGCCATCATGTGACACCCTCCGTTGGTTACGGACACAGTGAAATCTCCTAACATGAGTTTTTAGGGGCTGCCACAGGCAGCCCCTATATTGTTTTCATTTTGCGCTCGTTGTATGGCTTCATGTTACGGAAATAAATAAATAAATAAATATATATATATATATATATATAATGTTGACGCGGCGGTAGTATAACTGTACTGACATTTATATTGTAAAGTACAGGCAAAGTATTGCGTTCCGAAACATTTATATTGTCGGCCATTTTTTGTGGCTCGCTAGGTGGAGAAAGCTACAGAAAGACCTCAGAAAGTGGCACAGGTCGCCGTTAGTCGTCGCTTTGAACGTCCCGCCCTGTTCATTGGATGCCAACATCAGCGTTGTTGCACCATTGCCTCGGACAAAGGATAGGAGCGGCGCTAAGCTCAGATAACGAAACGTATCGTTTGCTGCGTGTTCAATTAGTGGCTTGCCGACTTTCTAGCTTCACAACGCTGCCGAGAACAATTGGCAGGAGTAACGCCAAGCTTGGTGAGGGCGTGAATCTTCTCTTCTTAGGCTTGATAGCTGTGTTTCGCGTAGAAAATCTCAGGACTCTAGCTACAATTGTCTCCAGTGGCGCGCTGTTGGTACTCGAACGAATCCTTTTCTGCCTCGGCCAAACACCTGCTACCGTGTCCCTCTGGGCTGTGTGCGTGTGTGTGGTGTGTTTGTGTGTGTGCATGTGTGCATGTGTGTGTGTGTCAATACCTTCTGATTGTGTTTCTGTCTTCAAGCAAGAAACACACTATGTGGCTAGGTATGAATAGCAGGATTGCTTGGTGCAGCTCCGAATGAGCAAAGGAAAGAAAGAAATAATTGCACAGTCTGTTCGTGTCTGTGTGCCCTTGCATGAGTGAAGCTATGTGCATGCCAATGCTTTCTGTATGAGCAAGTTTGAACAAATTGTCATGTACCTGACTTGTGACTGAGTCAGCAAGTAGTTTGAGTTGGGGCGGCAGCCCCACGAGTTTTTTAACTCGAAATACTTGTTTCTTTGTCCTGAGGTGTCCATTCGACACAGCCACCCAACTCTTAGAAAACAAACTTTTGTCGAAACCTCATTTTGTCAAACATTTGTGCTGGTCTAAAATTAACTGCTGTCTCTCACGATGAACATTGACATCAGATCTTGGGTCAGGTGACCATCTACATTCAGCGTAAATGCTGATTTAAAACTCTCTATTATTAACAGTGTGGCTTCAAACTGGATTAAGTAATCAAATATTCGCAAAAGTTAAATTTGACAGTGTTGCAGGTCAAAATTGTGAAATTGTCCATAACTTTACCGGTAAACATATTTCAGTTAGCCAGGTCATACGTTGGTGCAGCCTATACAGTGAGTGTTACTGGGAAACGTCGGCTACATCTGCCCACAGACTATCGTCTTACTATACGTATGTGTGCATCAGTATTCTTTGCATTCCATTGAAAATTTTGATAATGCTAAACAATGCATACAGTTGTATTCAAGGGTATATATACACTCATTAATGCAAAGGTGAAGCAAACAAGACAGAGAATAAAGTCCCTCACCTCTGTCGCTTGCAGAAGGTCTGCAGTGAAGGGCTTGCTCCCCCTCAGCAGTGACAGGAAGAAGCCCACAGAGGGAATGAAGGTGAACACTCCGGGGATGGACACTTCAATGATGTCCAGCTCCAACAACACCCACACTGTGGGCAATTGCATGCTGCACTGTACAATGTCGTGGATGTACTCGCAGGGAACGAGGAAGGTTATGGTGGTGCTGCGGCTCTCATCAGCATCCTGGCAGATGATCTTCTCTTGCGGTATGTGATAGGCTGTGCCGAGGAGTCTCGTTTGAATGCGGTAGCAGTCTTCACTTGTAAAGCCACCGATAGATTTTGCAGATGTAATCTTCAGTGGGATCAGCTTCTCCTCTTCATTGGAACCCGTTCTCTTCTCATCAATCTTGGGTTCTTTGGCCAGGGCATCTCTTAGGAGTGTGGCCCGCTGGTAAATAGCCAAATGCGTGTTGTAGTGCAAAAGTATCCCTTCTGCAGCTTGCCGCTCAGGTGCAGATTCTGGGATGGCTGCTACAACCTTCCTGAAAAAGCGAGTATTGTCCCACATTCTCTTCACGGACATCACACCAAAGAGGCCGTCAACCGATTCAGCAGATGCAATTGCACCTTCTGCCACTGCCTCTTTATGCAGGCCTAGTTGGCAATGATTGTCTGCTGCTATCTTCACCTCTGCAAAGTGAGGTGTCAGCAGTTTTGCAATGCGAGTGAGGAAGTTGCTGTACAGCAGCTTGATGATGTCAGTTGGATCAGATTCAGAATGGAGGTCTGCGATGTCTTGAGCCAAAAGGTCCATTTTAAGATCCATGTAGTCATGAAGGCTTTTCTTGGCAACCGACTGCTGCACCGCAGGGTCATCAGAACTTCTAGCAGACAACCTGTGGCGTTTTCGTGACAGCTCTGCAGGGATGTAATACATATTTTGTTTTACAACTAAATTTAACTGCAAAGACATTCCTGAAACATTAGTACATGAACGTACTACAGTAGTCAAAGTAATTGCAGCAAAGGTTAGTGCATTCATTAAGAGAGATGGTTTGAAGTAGTACCTAACATTGAGTACATAAAAATAAGAATGTGCAAATGCAAATACTCTCACCCATAGGCATGGTGATACATTAATATTCTGAAGTAATGGTGAGCTTGGCCGCTTTGTATGGAGTGGTCAAGTGGCAACTTACAAAGACAATTACGGTTACGGAACAATTTCCATTAAAGAGTACGAGCTGAGAACCTGCTGTGTATCCACCATGAATATCCTAGGACCCCACTGTAGAGGCATGGATGGCAGCAATGCTTTTAAATCAAGGTTTGTAAATTATTGTAGGCGTTTCTTTCCTTGCAGGCATTGCAGGCATTTCCTAGGCAATCAAACCTACGTAGCACCAAACTGTGGATGTTCCCAGACTGGCGAGTGAGTTAATGGTATTCATGCATTATGCTGACATATTGATAGCGTTAGCGTGCTCACATGTGATGTTTTGCTGCGTCGTTTTAGACAAATGCTGTTATAAGTGTGTGAATAGCGATTGCATACTCTTGTCTGTATGCACTCCTGCTAACATTACGATATAGACATATCTTATGTGCCATACAAATATTCCTAGTATAAGTGTGTTTACGATATAGACATACGTGACACGGAAAACTAACATTTTTCCGCAGACGTCCCGCGTTGGTTTTCCGCGGATAGCCGTGCGGCAATACGCAGACGCCCACGCAGCAATGCGCGGATTATCCGCAGGAATGTCGAAGATTACCTTGGAAGAACGCAGGCGTTGGCTGCTGAATCAAAATCGCAGTCGCAAAATGGGATCGACTGACAAGGCCACTGGACATTCCAACAGAAGTGTCAGTGTTGGGGCTGTCGCCAGCTATGAACACGCAATAGCCCAAGAAGATGTCGACCAGTGCCTTGCTGCATGCAGATCTTCATTATATTTGCTATGTTGATTGCAATGCTAACGTGAGCCATCCTTGGCCAAGTACACATGGCTGTGAAGTGTGTTTCGTTCGTTCGTTCGTTCGTTCAAGATGACGACTTAGAAGTAAGACTTAGATTCAAGAATTCGCTCGCAGACGTAACCAGAAGAAAGTAGCGACTGGAGAAAAAGAACCATGACCCGGCGCCTGAACTCATAGCCACGCCCTAACGCGGAGCTTCAGCCATGCAAGCCAACAATTTGGACAGTATTCTTTGTCCCCAATTAATAATATATTAATTTTCCCATTTCTCTCTTTATTTTCTTTTATGTTTATTTTTTATTAAGTTTCCTTTAATTTTAGTTTAATAAGTTATTTATTACATTGTACTAGGTTGTGTCCTAATGTTATTTTAATTTTATCACCCCCACCACCCTTTCTTTTTTGTTTTATTTAGGTTATGTTATGTACGTATTAAGGTAAACTCGTGCGTGACCACATCATCGTCTGACTGCCCTTTTGTATTTTTACATGCGTGCCTGTAAGTGTCAATTAGTCACTGATGAAGGAAGCCGTAGTTTGCTGAAACGTCTGAATTACTGTTCCAGTGTTCTGGCTAGCGCAATGAATCAATTGGAGTGGATCTAACATTGGAGTACACATGCAAGTCCCTCCCTTTCTACTTGTGCGTACTTCCTTTCAGTTGAGGTAAGGGAGCGCGAGGCAAATGCAATGGGTAGCTCAGTCCCATCTGGCAAGCCATGGGGCAACACCACCCCAATGCTATAGGCAAACGCATCACAGGACAAAACCAAGTCTAGATCCGGATTAAAGTGCATCAATACTCGAGAGGACAATAGCAATCTCTTGGAGGCCTGGAAAACTTGCTCCTCCATTATCGTCCACTTCGGTGGCCACGAGGCCCTCAGCAGTTGAGTGAGTGGAGCTGTCTCCGTACGACACGCCCAGAATGGTCAGTAAGAAAAAGGCATTGAAAAGAGAGAAGACTGTTCCTCTCCTTCACAGAGGTGACTTAAGAGCCACTTACAATGGAAGTCACACTACGGCAAAAATGATGGTGACGGCCACGTTTTGTTCCCTTGGTCACACTTCATGTTTCATACTGTGACCATCACCGTGAGCTTAATGTCACTTGAACATGGCCGTGGCAATATCTGCCATAGCAACAATAACGGTGACAACCTAGGTGACGTTTGGCAAAGAGCAATAACAATTTTCTGTTGATCTAGTGAACATAAAGTGATCGATGGCTGCAGGAGGGTGGTCTATTACTTGAAATACTTGCCATAAGTTTGGCCGAGAAACCAAAATGTGTCTTTGCTCACTCTGAAGTGTATAGAGATATACTTCTCTTCCCAGTCTGGGTAAATCCTTCCCATGCTTCTCCAGGCATGCATCTTTCTCTCAGAATACCTGCTCTCTTGGAGTTGCCTAAAACTGTCAAGGAGATCGCAGGGCATGAATCAGTTGCTGGAAAGGTGGAAGAAACAAGAGCAATGACCAAAGTGACGTCGACAGTGCTATACAGCTCTTGCGCAGACTCAGATGGTGATTCAAAATGTATCCTCGACTCCGATGGTGATTCCTGCCTTCGTGGAAAATGGCGCAAGGCTGAAAAACGAGAGAAAGTACATCCACAAATGTACTCTTTGTGTTACTATGAAAGTGTGACCGATTGTTCCCAGTTACGTTTCGTACTGAAAATGTCACCGTCGCCATCGCCATCATTATTGTCATAGCATGACTCCTCGCCTTACCACAATGTTCAATAAATGCGCAACTTCAATTACATTTGCCAATCTTGGATTCTAACCTCAACCTCTACATCTCACTGTTACTTGCCACTTGCTACATGATTGCTTGGTAACACTCAAAGCTGTAGCATTAGCCCCTATCACTTGAAACCAGCATTGCACCAATGACAGCCCTCCTGGCAGTCCAGTGTTGAAGGAAATGGAAACTATAGTGAACGCTAGACAGAAGCAGAAACTTTTGATACAATTTTAGAAGACCTGAAGGCAAAAGTGCAGCCCAGATGTACGGGATCTAAACACTAAATTTGTAAAACCAAACACTGTTCACACTGCACATACTTATGAACGTCTTTCTACCAGCATTTACTCTAGCGTTGCCATTTGCCATCCAGCATCGTGACACCGTTGTCTTCCCATGGATCTATAACGCAGTCTTCTTTTGATTATTTTAGTGTTTAACAACTATCCTAACATAATCCCAACTAATATAAATAACTAGCGTATTCTCTCTAAAAATTCGTCACTCTAAATATTTGTCACCTGCTAGAAACACGTCCAAATGCATTCTAATTGCTGACGAATTTCCAGTTTTCTAATAATCGTCACATCACTCTTATAATTCGCCAGACAGGAAGAGCATTTCAATATTTGTCACAAGAGACAGACACTCGCTGCGCCGCAGTCTTTGTTCCTTGGTAGTCATCTTTTTTATGAGCTATACACAAAAGCAAGCATATATATTAAGGCTTCAATCTCGCTCCTCGCTGCTGTGAACCCGAGAGGGAATTAGCGCGAGATGGATGCAACTATGGATTACCTGTCTTCCTTCTGCCTGTTCGATGCCGAAGCTTCAGAGTTCAAAACCCGCCATTTTGTCTCGAGAAACGCCACTAAGGAAGTGTTCCAAGGTTTCGCCGCTTGTTCTAATGTTTCGTCGAGATAATATAGATATATTAGTCACCTTCAGCCATCTTGTTCATTCAAATTCTAATTGCAACTAAGTGTCAAATTTTTCAGTTTGTGACAATTTCTTGCTACTTTTCTCTTGTCAAGTGATTGCTTAATAATGTTAAATTCCACAACCTAGAATGAGCCTCTATTACATCAGAACCAGCACTCTACCAACAACAGCTCTCCTGGCAGTCCAGAATGAAGTGGTGATTGCAATGGAAAAGTTTGTGAAGGCTGGACAGAGGTAGAAATGTTTCTTACAATGTTAGAGGAGCTGAAGGCAAAAAGTGCAGCCCAGATCTCTTGATACACATAGTACACATCTGAACACTATACATGCAAAACTAAATCTCATTTGTGACACTTTGCACTTTTAATCTTGTAGACATTAATACAAAACAGAAATGCAATTGCACACATGACCTTCTTTCCTACTAGCACTTGCTCCAGTGAGTGTCAGCTCGTCTGTACATTTTTATAGTGTTTAATGTAATTTTATTTCATTGTACCTACAATACATATGTATACATGTATTGTATAAATTATTAATGTATGTATCTATGCTTAAGTGATAAAACAAATTTCTCAAAAATAGTTAATACAGTGCAAGTTGTTTTGTAATTTATAAAATGTGTGTCCATGCAAAAAAAACGGTTTCGTGTATATTTGCCCAAAATTGAGTTACTGCAATTATGCATCATCTATGCGAAAGCCATCAGCTGCTGCAAGAGCAGCCTCCATTTCCATTCCTAATGCGAGATATTTGAGTTTAAAAAAATGTTCTACCTAGTTATAATATTCATAAGCAATGATAATAATATTCATGATCCCTATAAATATATTCATGGCCTCATACACTTGCAAAATAGTCAATATCTGTGCTTATATCAGTTTAAACCACTTCTAGTTCTGCCAACACACTTGCTACTTCAAAACGTTAACGAAAAGCTAACATTTGAGCTAAACAAGACAAATTTGGTATCAAATGAAAGCTCTTGCAGAGATGTATCAATTCCACTACATCAATTCATGGCACCACGTACCATACTGCAGAGGCGAATGATTTCGTTTATTCCACTTCCTGAACAGTATGCAATTATGCACGAAGCTGTTCTTTTGCGTGGACACTAACAAATGCAAATAACTAAGCATGCATTCACAAAAATAAAAGCAGGGCATTTTAATTCAGCTAGCAATTGGCATAAATATCCCATTACAAATACTTTCATGGATGTGGTTTGAAGGTATGACTACGTACTATTATTACCATCAATAAGGGTGAGGAAGCTGATCACAAGGAGGGGTCTACCAAGGACAGAACTGAATGACTATACTAGCCTATATAACAATATCATAATCATGTGCGAATGTACCTATAAAACTAACCCTACCCCCTACCCTTGCCGCTTAAGACTGGGCAACGTAAAGCATAAGTGAATCTGCCTGATTACAGTAAACTCAGTGAAATCTCTAACTGGTAGGTTACTGCACAGCTCTTGTACTGCTCTCACTACAAAGCAGGGCAGAGCTACCTAATTCAGGTAATCTAACAAGTGAGCCTTCAATCACCTATTGCAGAGGAGTGCTCAGTGGTCTTACTCTCCTCAAGGTCACCTGCAGAGGAGCACAAAAGTAAAGACACCATTGAAATGACAGTGCTACAGACCTGAATGAATAGTGTGGTCGTGCAAACATAGAAATGCAATGATTGCCTGCAAATAGTTACATTCCAACCACAAACCATGACTATACATTCCAACAATACACACCTTTGACAGGCCTCTACTCATGACCATGGATTAGTTGCTGGGCCTCTAAAATCACTTTCACATAGACTATACCATCAAGTTCAAAACACACGAAAGATTGCACAATCATGGTGTTCACTTAGGGTGTCACTACTCACAAAAGGGAGCGATTACACTGAAATTGATCCATACTCGCTCAACACACATGCAGAAAAACACATTTGCCTCAATCACTGGCAAAAAAGGGCTGGACACACCTGCAGTTGGGATTCTCGGTGTTTGCACTGCTGTGCGAATGTCCTCCATGGCAGTCGTACCACAAATCATTCCTACAGCATCTAGGACAGTCTGCCATGTGCGGGACTGGCTCCCAGTGCCAGGACATCCTTCCAGCCACTTGACTAACATGGTCCTTGGCTGATCTGGACACTTCTGCTCTTGAAAAATAGTATCCAATACGAACGGCTTGACGTCAAGTGCCAACCCAAGGTCGTACCACTTGGGCGCTACACGGGGCACTGCGAAGCAAACCACATCTTTCAGGGTGGGCTCGTCGCTGAGTGACGCAACAACTGCACCTGCAGGAGACGACAACAGACATTGCTGCCTGGAACTACAAACGCACCTTCGAATCAGGTAGCTACTTGTTTAATAACGCCGACAGATAACATATCGCTAGTATGCCATACCTCGCGCTTGTAGCTCTCCTGAGCTCTGCTTTGCTTCAGCGGTAGCGATCTCTTCCTCGCGTCGAATAACCGCTTGATCTGCGGAGGGTGATGGAGTCACTGGGTCCTCCGTGGTACTTGACTCAGCCAGTCTCTTCACCTCATCGGCTAGTTGGGCAAACCTTTCTCTGGCGTCTTTAGGCAACTGATCGTGGAGCTCAAGGAAGAGCCGATCTAGTGCCACAGAAGGCACTTCTCGAGGCACTTGCCCGCCTCCGTCTGCCATTACACGTGGGGATGGACGGCGGGTTGCAGTGAGCACGTGTGACCTTTAGCGAATCGGAGAAACCCACCCTTGACTTGGCAGTTGTATGTGTTTGGTGAGACCTTCTCCGGTTTCACTTGTGTACTTGTCTCCTCAAACTCCCCATCGTATACATGTGCAATTGCCCTTTCCCGTCCAGGCGTGACCTGCTACGATTTGGTGAAACATCCCCACATTTGACCACATGGACCTGCCCTCCTCACTCAACAGTGTCTTCTGCGATGCAAGGACTGCAGTGGGTGAGCCTGCACAGTGGGCAGTGATGGGCTGTTGTGCTATTTTGAACATATTGCTCTGGCTTAACACTTGTATGAATTTGTTGTTACCTGAGGCTATGGCACATACAAGAGGCTGTTGTGTGGCAGGTTTGACCACCAGGTGTGTTCATGCTGGTCCGGACAAAACACTTGTGGGCAGTTGTGGGCTGTTCACTGTTGTGCTATTTGGAACATGATGCTCTGGCTCAACAGTTGTGTGGGTTTGTTGTTACCTGAGGCTATGGCACATATAAACTGTAAGCATACCTTATGCTGTATGCAAAAGATAAGACAAAAGAACAACATGTCTATGGTTACAAGCATACACTTTGGGAATCTCAATCCCGTGCCCTCATGGTATTGCAGATGCTGTGTAGATGATTGGTACAAATTGCTCTCCGTCATGCACACACATCTCCCGCCTACTCCTCGTAGCTCCTCTCAAGGTATAGACCAATGTGAATGTGACGGTTCCTGGCTCAGTCAGAAGAGTGACGAGTGCAGGATCGATCATTGGCAGAACCACTCATTGTGTGAGGGGGAGCACTTCCTCTGATCCTGTGCTGGTGGAGGATGGGCCTGTGTGAGTGTGTGCTCAATGAGGTGAGAGGCTGTTGTGTGGCAGGTTTGTGCACCATGCGTGTTCATGCTGGACTGAACTGTTGACTGTTCTGGCAGAACACATGTTGTGGGGTACATGCACACTCCCTGCCTGCTCCACACTGTTGACAGTCTCACTTTGTGATACCTGCCACAGTAAGCACAGTGATGTGGGTGACAGTGGGTGGGGCCACCTGAGAGGATGGGGGTGGGACAACCAGAATACCAGTTGTTCCAGAAGCATTGGAGAGGGAGAGTGTGTGTCAGAATGTCTTCTAATTAAGATGTGAGAGGGTGTTGTGTTATATAAAAGGGTGTACACTCTGTTCATGCTTTGGCAACCTTTTTAACTTTCTGACTGCTTTGGGCAATGCGTGGAGTTAATAGATTATAAGAAGGTGGGCCTCATATCCATTGGCTCCTTCTGTACTATTGTTGTTTCTATTGTACTACCGTACATCTCAAAGTACCACGGTAGGAGAGAGAGAGTGTCTGTAGGACTTCTGTGGTGTAGGCCTTGAAGGACTTTGTGGAGCAGATGTCTGACCACGATGACCTCTTGCAGTTTGTCTGCTGGACAGTGTCCTGTGTAGCTTTTGCCACTGATGGTTAGTGGCTAGGTGTGGGGTGGAGATTAATCCCTGACAAATACACCGGCATTCAATTCCTGAAAACATGTCGTGACTCTCCATCAGTTTGAGCAGGTGTACGATGTCTCAGGATTGAGAAGGTCTTAAAGGGCTTGTCTGGTTTTGATGTGTATTCATGTATGTGTGTATGTGATGGCTGTAGCCGTGCATCCAGCAACAAACACAATGTATGTGATGGCTGTATTTAATATTCAAGATTATACTGATTTACTGTAACTTGTATGAAGTTTTAAATATTTGCAAGTTCAGCATGCCTACTGTAATTCACTGTAACTCTGTGTTGGAGTTGGGTTGGAGACACACTCTGCCGAAGGTGACACGTACATCTTTTTCTTCTCCCTTGCTGTTGCCATTGTGATGATGAACAGACTCGAGTCGGGTGACCCTGTATGAGGACGGTGCTCTTGATGTTGTGTGCACTGCTCTCAGGTCCTCCCCCAGTCATGCAGGGGTGCAGTTCACTGGCTGTTCTGCAATGAGCAACCTTGCCAGAGCAGGTACATGGCTACATGGGAGGCAGCGTATGTGTGTGTGCATGTGCGTGTGTGTGTGTGTTTATGTGTGTGTTTGTGTGTGTGTGTGTGTGTGTGTGTGTGCGTGCATGCGTGTTTGTGTGTGTGTTTGGTGTACATACCCTGAAATTCATAATGCCTGCAGAGTTGCTATTGGAGCCCATAGTTGAGCAAGGTGCGATGGACCTGCTGTGCAGCTCCCTCTCTGCCCATGGGAGGCACCAGGGAATGCAGGCTGTACGTACACACGCACTAAATACAGTTGATAGATATTATACTACAAAGTTGATACTCTACAGGACCATGCTTGAAACATAATAATTATATGAATTATACAGTATGTATGTGTATTGTGTCATACTAAGAAAACTAATAATGATACAACTAGTTTTAAAGGTACTACAAACAAGTCCAAACATGCATGCGTGTACTGTGTGTGCTGCAAAGATATTTTTACTAAACGACAAGGTAAATGTAGCAAACTCTTAACTCTGAGACACCTAAATGAGGTAATATGTGTACGCGGAGGGGGAGAGAAGGATGAGATGAGGACATTGTTCACACACACTCTACCCTGCCATCACACATTGGCATCGTAGCTCTTAGATGTAGACTCCAACTGCCAGTGCCCAATCTACTGCAGACCAGAGAAGGGCTACAGTCATTCTGACCATCTTTACTCAGTCTCACTACTCGAGACTAATGAGCCCTGCTCCTAATGGCATTGGGTGGCACTGTGAGGTGTCCTGTGTACACTGGGTGACTGGCAACAAGTGAAGGTGGAGGGAGTGCAAGGAGAGCTGTGGTGCTGCATGGTGGGAGGAGTGGGTGGGACTAGGCAGCTAGGACAAATGGAAATGCCCACTACACCACTATATAGTCCCTACATACTAACACTACCAGTTTAAAAGGTAGACAGGTGACACCAGGTGCATACTGTGGGGATGCGTGAAGGAACACTCCGGCACTGCAGAGTGGGTGATGCTCACCTGTTGTGGTCACTGGCGGTCAGAGAATCCCCCCTCTTGTTGCAGATACTCCACCACGTTGTGCTTCTCTTTTTTGATGGCCCAGTCCAGACATGTTTTGCCTGTTTTGTCTTTGTCAAACCTGTGCTGACCAAATCTCGGAAGGAGGTATTTCACCACATGAAGGTGGCCTTTAGCAGCAGCAAGGTGTAGGGCATTGAGACCAGCCTGTTAGTGCAAGATCGAAACACTTATGATGCCCTCAACACACACACACATCAGGTACACTAAACAGAGCACCCTGTACCAGTAGTGTACAGTGGTAGTCCCAGGGGGTGGCTCAGGACACAACAGGTGAAAAACAAGCAATGTAAATGACACACACCAAACCATAGAACACAGACTGGTGACACAAATGCACCACATCCCAACATCACAATGTATGCACAGTACATCTTAATGTGTCTGACAATTGTGCTGTCCTGTACTTAAGGGATACATGTAGGGCTCTCAGGTTGGATGCAAGGCAGATGACCGTGAATGTAATCACCTTCGCATGCAGCTTTAATGTGTGGCCATTAACATCATCACAAGCTGAGGTTAACTGAGTACTATTGACCTTGGTCAGGTCTTCATATCAACCTCTTGACTTCGTCTAGTTTGATACGTATCATTGTGAACCCTCGGATTGATATTTATGTCCATCACCTCTGTACAATGCACTATGCAATACAACTCCATACACACAACACTAGTATTGGGATTAAACTACACTGGAACCTCTCTATTACCGACACTCTAGGCCACCTCTCTAATGAGGACGCTCTCTGCTGTCCCAACCACATAGAGCTGTGTACAAATCTACCTCTGAACTAGGGGCGCCGCACCTTTCTATACAGGACAGCCAGTGGGGTCCCAATGGTGCCTCTATAGAGAAGTTCCACTGTATTTCAAAGTGCTGTGAAACAAAATGGATGACTATAAATTCGTGGGATTCCCCCAATGTATTGTCAGGCAAGATGTCACCTTTGAAGTGCTGCAGGTGTTACATTAGCACACTCTCCCTGGGCATGCAGTGTGGAGCGAAAAAAAAACTATTGGGCCACACTACAGAGGCTGTTAGTACAACAGCACATATCGTAGGGCACACACTCGCACTTACAACTAATGATGAATAGACTTCATAAGGGCCTTATGTAGATGTTTTAAGACCACTCTTAAATATATGGACATAGGCAAGAAAATGTCTCCACCAATCAGACTCTAGAGTGTCTCTTATGTGCACCAGTGTACTTTAATGGATGGACCACAGAGACGGCCAGTACACATGACAGAAGTGACTCACAATCTGAATCACACACAGAAGGATGCACGATGCACTACTCACGTTTGCCTTGTGCAGCAGGTCTGCTCTGTGCTGCTCCACCAGTTCCCTCACCAGGGCAAGGTGACCACCTGCTGCTGCCACCAGGACAGCTGTCGTGCCACGCTGTGAACATGAGAATAATGACAAATATACAATCAATCCATGCATTTACGCCACATATATACTACACATTCCACAGTACATTTGTTCGTGTAGACCGGACACATCAGTAGCTTCTACTGCAGTACTGGAATGTTTAAGACCAGTTAATTCAGACACTGTCGGTGGAGTGTGCTTGAGGTACAAATTACTCGAACGAACAAATTTCACTATAATTATGTGTCGTTCGTCAGATAAGTGTACATCAGTCGTGCAGATAAACGTTCCTAGCATAGCAAGAAAGCAGCACATGGCTAAGAAGTGGCTGTGTCCATTCAAACGTAATGCAGACTTTTTATTACAATATCATGAGAATGTCATGTGACATTGGCTGGTGCCTTCAGTAAATCGATGTGTCGAGACTTATGTATTACGAGCAGTTTTGACAGTAGAAACATTTCAATGGGTAGTGAAAGAAGTGGTCTAACGTTTGTATGTGGGGGGATCAAGCCTTGCAGCACACCAGTGCAGAGATAGAAAGTGTGGAAGGTTTAATTTGCCATAGTGATTATATAAGAAATGCAATGCAAATACGTGTAGCAATTCTTTATGCAACCTGTGAGGCTCACGCTTGCTATTCCGAACAGTCACCGCAAGTGCCTCAGAAACAAGGATAATCGCAATCTTGCTCTACTGTATCTACACTCTCTGCACTTCGCTCAACAGCTGGCAGGAGCCTCTTTAAATACAAAACTAAACACAAAACATGATCTAAACCGTGTACACAGTGATAAACTCTGAACTACATTCAGATGAGGGGAGATAGCTTAATGTCTACACACAAAGTCAATCTCATCTCAAACAAAGCTGAATTGTAAGTACAGCAGAAATCATTCTAAAACCAACTCAATTAACAAAGGTTACAACAACAAAAGGTGTAAACAGGTGACTCTCTAACCCATGATGACAAAGTAAGGCCTAAAGCTACACATGGCACACACTGTTTACAAACATACTAGGCTACAATAGGACATGTCATGGATGAAGCATGACTACTTCACAAACCTCACTCTCAGATATGTCAAGCCTCGATCTCAAATAGAAACATTAGACAACAGGATTGGGCGCTGAGCTATACCCTCAGATTGTCACTCATTTGTCCCAAAAATCTCAACATTTAGTGTTATTTTGTGGGGTTCATTGACGATGACACTTCTCACTCAGTAAGACAGTTATGGTTACGATTCAAATGCTGTTGGAAAGTACAATAGCTCAGCTTCAACTTTGTGTAAAGACAGCTCTGATGTAAAGGATCAGGATGGAGAAAAGTGGGGAGGTACGTATACGAAGCAAAGCCCATGCCTACTTTGGAACATGTCTTCCCTCTCTTGGCACTGCCCCGCCCACACACACCTTGTCAAGTTGGATGCCAGGAATACATTTGAAGGATGATTTGCGTGTGCATAACGAAGCGCATACTCATGTGTAGTGAATGTACATGCCACATGCAAATGGCGTGTGACGTTCTACCACCCACAGAGGTGCAAATGGCAACACACAGGTGTGACATGCCCTCTGTATGTGATCTGCTATACGAATGTGGATATTCCAATAGCCATGAGCAGAAATGCCTTGGCTTATGACTTCAACCTACTTAGTCTGCAGAGAACGTGTGTAGCTCTCGGAGACAGTGGTTTAATTAACAACCGACTTCACTTGTCACACCAACACACTGGCACACCTTGCACTATTGACAAATTGCCCCACCCCTAGTCTCATCCCCAGCTTACTTCCAACTTCCATTTGTAATGGGGCAAGGTGCACTGGTAATTTTGGTTGCAAACTTTGGCTGCTTCAATTGCAAATACGAACATTACTATATATACAGGTGGGGAAGTCATAGGATTCTACTTTGAATATTCGGTACTTAGTCTTATACATTTTCGGTACTTAGTCTTATACATTTCACTGCCATACGTATATAGTGTACACAGCATGGCAGTGTTGTCATTGTTAGAAACGGATGATGTCATACCTAGTTGAGCTGCACACCGGCAAGTTACTCAAAACATCAGCTCACTCTGAAGCAAACCATCACACAATTATGCTCTCAAATATTCCAGCTACATGTATCCTACAGCATCCTGCTATTACTGGCTGGCTGAAGCTTGTGAACACTACACATTGGTGATCCATTACCAAACAAGAACCAGTAAGCAAAGAGTAGGACAGGACCCTGAAGGCATAACACAGAACTGTACATAAACATTACATGAACATGTCCATGTGACACCTATTTTGTCACAACATATGCTTCACGGCACAGCCTAAAACATGCATACATGTTTGCATGCATGTAGACCTTGCACTCTGACACCAGTGCAGTTCCCTGACACCAATGCACCTTGTCACTGTCCTGTGGGTCCAGCTTGAGTTCTGTAATGAGGTAACATGCCACCTGACAGTGACCACACTGGGCTGCCCAGTGCAGTACGGTATAGGAGCTATTTGTCTTCTCATGGACCCTTTCTCCAAACAGAGGCAACAGGTACTTGATGACATTCAGACTCCCTCCTGCTGCAGCCAAGTGCATGGCATTCCTGCCATCCTACATCAGTAGACCATACATATGTTGAGAGGTGATATACAGATGCAGGACACATGTAATAGCCATTAATTATAAGAAACAGATGAGTAGCCATACTAAGGTCTCACACACAAGGCAAGACAGAACAAGTGGGCAGCAATAGTGATGCTGAGCTGTACAGGGGGGGGGGGGTCGTGCAAATGGACAATAGCACGGAGGAGTATAGGACTGCCGCGTAAGATCGCATTACATACGAAAATAGTCTCAGGTGATCGCTACTTTCACAAGCATCACGTATTGCTCTTAGGTAGATTCAATGAACTCTGTTCTAGAATGCATTAAATGGATTCCATTATTTGGTGGTGCGGAGAACATACCAACAAAAAGGTTTGTCTGCATGTGTACGAAGGTGGTTCTATATGACAAATTGTAGTGTACTGTGACAAGTGCATGAGTAAGACGTACCTCGTCTTTCTGAAACAGATTCACCTTGTAAACATTCACCAACTCTCTCACCACTGGCAGGTGACCTTTGTAAGATGCCCACAACAGTGCTGTCATCCCCCCCTACCAGGAGGCATAGTACATGAAACAAGCTCACTGTTGGTTACACTACATATGCCACTCACTGCCCACAGTTGTCATGGTTACATACATATACTGTAGGTACGCTGGCATGTAAGCATGGGAGTGAAATCTAACTATTTCAACAGTAGGCGAGCACTAACACAAGCATGCACACAACATGCACACACACGAGGAGTGTGTGGTGTATTATCATAAACTGATACACAATTAGTGCCATATATTGCTGCCTTGAAGTAGCATAAATAAATACGTACACACAAACTCGTTTTATCCCGATCCTCTACAGTGGCTGTTCCACTGTCCAACAGCTTCTTCACTGTAGAGAGCTGACCGAGCCTTGCTGCTTCCACCACAGGAGGACGACCAGAGACCTACACAGAGTGCAGCAGTGCCAGTGGAACACATACAGTGATAGTTGGAAGAGGAGAATCAACATGTTATGGCAATAGGCCATGTTAAGGTGAACCAGTACACCTTATACCTGTGTTGGTGGTAGGCTGCCTCTTGTAGCTGCAGTTGGTCCTCCAGTGACCTGGCCTGGTACAGCAGACTGACATGCATACATGGGGAGAGAGAGAGGGCAAGGGTGACCTTGCTGTGTGGCAGGGTCTCTACAGATGTAAGCAACCAATCACAACTAGCACTAACACACTGCAACAGTCTGTAGACAGTCTCCAGTGGCAACAGTGAAAGTGCAGGAGCTGGTACAGGTGACATGCGTAGGACAGCAGTGACTGTCACTGACAACGTAGAGGGGCTGCTGTGAGCAGATTAAATAGCACAGCAATATCCACACTGCATTCACACACATAACAAAACACAGACCACGTGGGAGAGACATCACGGTATGACCAAGACTCTCACATCCGTCTCACATAAGTGTGACAGTGCACACAGCCTCCACAGATCTTCCACTCACATCTGTCTCGCAAAATTACAATTAACTGAGATTGTTACAGGGAAGGCACACAATGCAAGGCTTTCTTGGGGTACATTACGTCTGGCTGTGAGAGTCACTCTCAAACCACCCTAGCTACAGTTGAAGCATTTCCCCAAACTAGTTTAGGCAACATATGCAGTGACTTCAGTCAGCTTCACAGCACTTGGTGCGGCCTTAGCTAACACTGCCACCCACACAAGATCCTATTGTGTCCCACCACAGATATGACCACAGACACTTTCTCACAGTTTCTCCATTTGAGCCCTTGCTAGCTTCCTCCCTGATCCTGGCAAGCTCCCCCACTAGGGCACTAGAGGAAGGGCGGTTGGAGGGGTCCTCCTGGAGACAGCCTTCAGTGAGCCTCTGGAACAGCTCCTTCTCTTGCGGTGTGAACATCCCAAAGTAATGCTCTCTACGTTGAAGCTCTGTCAAACCGATCACCTTGCCTCCTTCTCTGCGCTTGGCGGGGCCAGGATCAGGCCACTGGTGGGTGAGGGTGCTAATCGCTACACACCCTAAGGAAAACACGTCCACTTTGTCACTGAGCTGGGTAGGAATCTCAAACACCTCGGGAGGCATGAAGGCTTGAGTGCCTGCAGGAGACAATGAGGGTACATGTGGATGGCTCTTTCTACAAAATGTTGTACACACATGAACACATTGCAGCGAGTGTCTAGCAGTGCAGCAGTGGGGTACTATGTTGCAACTATTAATGGTTTATGAGTTCTCTGTCAGCCAATAATTACGTTGGCCAATAATTAGGTACATAACCGTCAACATCATTATTCATTAGCACAATATTGTACACAGCATGCACCAATGAGAGAGGCTACTGGTCATTGAGTGTGCAGACCACGCCCTCAGCAGTTGCAGTGGGCTCAAAACACAGTGTTCTCCTCAACCCTTGTGCCCGTCCTTGCTGGGTCAGTAGTGACCAGAGGGCACAGCCTGAACACCTGCTCATGCACAGAGTTCACAATACACTGAGAAACAACAATGGAGCAAACCGTACAGGCAGGGCATGGTTCGCTCCACTGCTCCAGGCCAGGGGCAGCTTATACTGTGTTTGCATAAATCAGCCAAGCGCCTGAGGGACCATGTATGACTGGCTTGTTGCAATTCAAACGGACTAGCGCGTAGCTCAAACTTCGCCCGTCGAATCGAGTTATCGAACGAACTACCCGAACGTTATTATAGCTATTTGCAAACACATTCTGTCCTGTAGACGAATGAATTGGCAAAGCTCTCTGCGAAGAACGACTGTTCTGGTCCTGCAAATTTGTCCAGGTTTGACCTCACCATAATAAATGACAATTTTGAAGACCTTCAAGCAGGATATCAACCAAAGACAACCATTTGCAATACAGAATGGCCTGAATAGGTGATTGGTTCAGATATTTAAGAGCCCATTTTGAAGCAGCATGCAATAACTAACCCCGCAGGGTGATAATTAATGCTGCAGGGTAATAACTTACACCCCAGGTTGTTAACTAACCCTCAGTACCTGTTTGTTTACCCATGGTTGCTTGCTTTGATGTACGGCTTCATAGTGAAGTCAAATCTGGACGAATTTTGCAGGACCCGAATAGTCGTTTTTCGCAGAGTGCTTCGCCAATTCACTTGTCTATGGGACAGATTTATTTATTGCTCTTTACAGCTGAATAGCTGTAGTAACGTTCGGTTAGTTTGTTCGACAACTCGATTCGATGGGC
>OX465035.1:5468801-5593801 GCA_949841015.1 Aplysina aerophoba
AGGCATCCTTACCATGTTGATCTAAATGGTTAAGAAAGTGAGCACTCCCATTATCAGTGTGTGTGTGTTTCTGTGTATATGTGTGTGTGCTTGAATGACTCTGTTTTCGGTATACAGCCCTTAGAAGCCACAGAAGTGTATAACAGACTACTAGTTTTGACCATCGCTTTAAGTGAAACACTTAAAGTGATGGTCATGTTCTGATTGGTGGATGGTGTGGATGTTTTCCACTGGTGTGTGTGTGGATATGCATGGTGTAGTGGTGCTGTATGTACGTATGTAGTTTGGCAATGCTGTGGGAATGCAATATGATCATATCATTTCATTGTGATGGTCATGCTCTGATTGGTGAACAGTGTGGAGGTGCATGGTTCAGTGGTGCTGTACGTAGTTTGGGAATGTGATCATTTTTGTCCATATTATGCCATTACAGCCATGCACGTCCAGGTTTTATCTGTATACTGTCACACGTGTACATACTGTTGTGTTCAAAGTACTAAATGTTGTTTATAGTAATATCTCCATGCACCATTAACTATGCATGTGTGACTTGTGTGTGTGCGTCCATGACACTTTGTGTGACTCTATGCCACAGATACCATATAGGGAGACATCCTTACCACGTTTATCTTAAACGTGTCAGTTAAAAATGGTGAGTAACCTAATTAACAGTGTTTACATCTCTGTCTATCTGTGTGTGCATGACACTTTGTGTGATTCCTATGCCACAGATACCATGTAGGGAGGCACCCCTACCATGTTTATCTTAATTAAACATGTCAGTTAAAAATGGTGAGCACTCTAAGTAACAATGTTTCGCATCTGTGTGTCTGTGTGTGTGTGTGCATGTGTATCGTGTATACAATATATATACATAAGATTAATCTATGTATATTTTGTCACAGTTTCTTCAGTTGTTAGGTTCTCTGAGCCTGGTGGCACTGCAACTACTGCAGAACATGCTGCCTGACCAGCACTCAAAGGCTGACCGCAATCGAGCCCTCAAGATTGTGTCAGTAAGTAAATTATGATGTATCCAGTATCATATGTCACAGTTGTATCGTTCATTTAAAGTTTGTTTCTTCTTTCTCAATCACCTGTTAATTTTTCTTGATTTAGTTTATCAATCTACTTGTACTTCTTTTCTCGTGCAGGAGGCAACAGAGTTGCCAACGAAGCAGTGCTGTCTACTGGCTACTGGCACAATCAAGGAAGTGCGAGAAGCTTTTGTGCCTCAAGGAACAAGTCCTGATGCGGGTTGAGAAGACAACATGGGCCTTTTTGCTACCTTATTTGTTTTCAACAATAAATACACCAACAGAACCTATTCTTTATTTCAGTTTTGGATTTTATATTTTAGAAAGCCAAAGTTGCTAAGTAGCCTAGGCTTGGTAGGCTCATAGCTCATTTGAAACTATAGATATTTTTCTATTGTACCTGTTCTTATTTTGCCTATGCTGTAAATTGTTATTTTCTTCTGAATAATCGCTAAATAACAATGTAACAACTTGCAAAATTAATTGGAATGAGACATGAATACTAGTACTATTAAACATCAGGAGGAACTTCACACCAATTCCAGTGTAAATATCACACTACTCACCAGTGTGATTGTCACACTACTCTACTCAATGTGAACGTCACAGCCCAATTTGGTGTGGTTATTGTGGCAGCCATTTCACACCAATTTAGGGGTGATTGACACACCACATTTTTAACAGTGCTATAGACAGGTGACACCAGGTGCATAATGTGGGGATGCGTGAAGAGAACACTTCCGGCACTGCAGAGTGGGTGATGCTCACCTGTTGCAGTCACTGGCGGTCAGGGAATCCCCCCTCTTGTTGCAGATACTCCAACACATTGTGCTTCTGTCCTTCAACAGCCCAGTCCAGACATGTTTTGCCGTCATTGTCCTCGTCAAACCTGTGCTGACCATATCTTGGAACGAGGTACTTTACCACATCAAGGTGGCCGTTATAAGCAGCAAAGTGCAGGGCATTGAAACCATCCTGTTAATGCAAGATGAAACACTTATGATTATATTACATGAACACACACACATCAGGTACACTATATAAACAGAGCACCCTGTACCAGTAGTGTACAGTGGTAGTACCAGGGGGCGGCTCAGGATACAACAGGTGACTAACAAGCAATGTAAATGACACACACCAAACCATAAGAACACATACTGCTGACAAATTAAATGCACGACATCCCGACATCACAATGATTGTACAGTACATCTTAATGTGTCTGACAATTGTGCTGTCCTGTACTTAAGGGATACATGTAGAGCACTCAGGATGGATGCAAGACAGATGACCGTCAATGTAATCACCTTCACATGCAGCTTTAATGTGTGGCCATTAACATTATCACAAGCTGAGGTTAGCTGAGTACTATTGACCCTGGTCAGGTCTTCATATCAACCTCTTGGCTTCGTCTAGTTTGATACGTATCATTGTGTACCCTCGGATTGATTTATGTCCATCACCTCTGTACAATGCACTATGCAATACAACTCCATACCCACAACACTAGTATTGGGATTAAACTACACTGGAACTTCTCTATTACCAACATTCTAGGCCACCTCACTAATGAGGACGCTCTCTGCTGTCCCAACCACAGAGAGCTGTGTACAAATCTACCTCTGAACTAGGGGGACCTCTCTATACAGGACAGCCAGCGGAGTCCCACTAATGTCCTCTATAGAGAGGTTCCACTGCATTTCAAAGTACTGTGAAGCGAAATGGATGACTATAAATTCGGGGGATCCCCCCAATGTATTGTCAGGCAAGATGTCACACCTTTGAAGTGCTGCAGGTGTTACATTAGCACACTCTCCCTGGCCACGCAGTGTGGAGCGAACACAACTATTGGGCCACACTACAGAGGCTGTTAATACAACACCACGTATCGTAGGGCACACACTCGCACTTACAACTAATGATGAATAGACTTCATAAGGGCATTATGTAGATGTTTTAAGACCACTCTTAAATATATGGACATAGGCAAGAAAATGTCCCCACCAATCTGACTCTAGAGTGTCTCTTATGTGCACCAGTGTACTTTAATGGATGGACCACAGATACGGCAAGTACACATGACAGATGTGACTCACAACCTGAATCACACACAGAAGGATGCTCTACTCACGTTTGACTTGTGCAGCAAGTCTGCTCTGTGCTGCTCCACCAGTTCCCTCACCAGGGCAAGGTGACCATTTGCTGCTGCCACCTGTACAGCTGTCCAGCCATCCTGCGAACATTAAGATAAGGACAAATATACAATCAGTCCATGCATTTACGCCACATACTACACAATCCACAGTACATTTGTCTGTGTAGACCGGACACATCAGTAGCTTCTACTGCAGTACTGGAATTTGTAAGACCAGTCAATTCAGACACTGTCGGTGGACATTGGAGCTGTGTGCACACTCACATTGGTCACTTCAGTTAGAGTTGAGCCACAGTCCAGGAGCATTCGCACTACTTCGGCATGACCTGCGGAGGCAGCTCTTAAAAGAGCAGTGTAGCCCCACTGTGTAAGGAATGGAATAGGCACTGCAATATGTGGATATTTGTGTGATGTCTAGATGTTCTGTGTGTGTGTGTGTGTGTGTGTGTGTGTGTGTGTGTGTGTGTAAAGGTGTAGAAAGGAATAAGCATTGCATTTTGTGTGCCGTTGATATATCTATATTGTGTGTGCACGTGTGTGTGAGAGCATTTGCGCAAGTGTGTGTAATTAAGGGTTTTCTGCATGACTTACTCCAAGATTGTATTCTACAGTAACTCGACTCTTCTGCATGTGTAGACTTTAGTTCTCTGTACATACATAGGTAGTTTGACCCTGGTGCCTTAATTAACAGTACTGTGCATGTTCATCGACAGAACCTCGTTTTGGCAGTGTCAAGTGCACCTACATGTCACTTTTCTTTGTTGTAATGCAGGGCCTAATTAGTCGCCACTACTGGGGTTTCAGTGATATGCATGCATTGTATGATGTGTATGTGCATGTGTGTGATGTGCATGTGCATGTGTGTGATGTTTATGTGCATGTATGTGATGTGTATGTGCATGTTCAGTTGGTCCAGATGGAGGCGCGCATTAGCCTGCCTGAGACCATGTACACACATCACCCACTTGCAGTGGATACCACCCCAGTGAGGTGAAACTGTCTACACTAGTGGAACCTCTTTCATTTGGAGTCACACATGCTGGCAGGTGGTCAAGTGGTCCTGTTGGTGAAAACATGGTCGCTGACCTCTCATCAGTGCAGACATTGAACATTAGGTTGCTTTACACAATAGTAGAGTATGCCCAAGTCCACAAGTGCTGATGTGTTTGCTGTTATGTATAATCTTGTGTGTGCTTAGAATGTCGCATGCCACACATAAACATGAATATACATACATCAGATACTCCTATGCTTTGTGATGCAGGAGTCGGCATACATACTGTACAACACATGACATTATATTTACAAATTAACACAAACAACTCATGTTACAAGTACATTATCTGACTGCACAGTCCCCCTCCCCCCCCACCCCCCCCACACACACACAGTTCCCCCCCCCCCCACATATGGGACATGTCAATTGTGACAATAATATGGCTTCCGCTCGTGGCCAACTTTGTCCTTCATATACATTTGGTTGTTCCTCCTTCAGACTTAGTTGGATCAGAGCGAGACCAGTACTAAACAAAAGACTTTGTTTGAGTCACTTGTATACAATTTTTGCCATTAATAACTCACTCTTGATAGACATATTGGATAAAATAAAGAGTGTTAAATGTCTGTGTGGTAAGATCTGGAAAGGCCCAAAGTGACAAGAATGGCAGTGTGCTAGTAGTTTTGTAGTAGTTTTCTGGCTGTAACTTTCCAACAGTGTGATGTAACAACTTATGCCAAATAGAAAATGTAGATACTGCAGTTGCACAGCGAGTGATGCCATTCTTGTCTCTCTGGGCCTTTCTGAATTTTACACACAAACAGTTATTGCTCTTTCATTGACATAGTAATTTAGCGAGAGCGAGGTAGTTATTACTAGCAGAACTCGTACTCAAAGGCATACATAGGTTCATAGTCTTTCGTTCAGGAGTGGTCTCGATCTGATCAAACTTACGATATGAAGGTCAAAATCAGCTGCGAGTAGAAGTTATATGGTGTACAATTGACATGTCCCACATGCGCCCCTCACACACTCACTTAATGCACTGGTAAAGCCAAGAAGTGGCACTTGAGTCAAGACAGGCAACTAGAGCCAAGATTAAAGAAGACACAAAAGGTATACTTTCCTGTCCTTTTCAGAAATCGGTATATTTGAATCTGGAAGAAACATGAGGGTTAGCCCACACGTGGGACATGTCCACTTTGTTTACATAACAAGACCTTGTGTGGTGGTTTCAGCACCTTTTTCAGCATTTTCGGAGCTACCAGGTGACTGTGCTTGAGGTGCAAGAGAGATACAAGTGACTCAAACAAACAAATTTCACAATAATTATGTGTCACTCGTAAGATAAGTCTACATCAGTTGTGAAGATAAACATTCCTAGCATAGCAAGACAGCAGCACATGGCTTAGAAGTGGCTGTGTCCGTTCAAACGTAATGTGGACATTTTATTACAATATCACGAGAATATCATGTGACATTGGCTGGTGCCTTCAGTAAATTGATGTGACGAGATTTGTTCCGAGCGGTTTTGACAGTAGAAAAGTTTCAATGGGTAGCGAAAGAAGTGGTCTAACGTTTGTATGTGGGATCAAGCCGTGCAGCACTCCTGTGCAGAGATATAAGGTGAGGAACGTTTGCCATAGTGATTATGTAAGCAATGCAATGCAAATAGGATGTGTAGCTATTCTTTATGCAACCTCACTCTCAGATATGTTAGGCCTTGATCTCACATAGAAACATTAGACAAAAGGATTGCACACTGAGCTATACCCTCAGATTGTCACTCATTTGTCCCCAAAATCTCAACGGGGTTCATTGACGACACTTCTCACTCAGTAAGACAGTTATGGTAATGGTTCAAACGCTGTAGGAAAGTACAATAGCTCAGCTTCAACTTTGTGTAAAGACAGCTCTGAAGTGAAGAAGCATGAAGGAGAGAAATGGGGAGGTATGAAGGTAAATTTTCGCCCTCGCAGCAGCCTTTGTTTACATAATGGACATGTCTCACTTGCACAGAATAAGTGCAATGTAGCTAGGTAGCTTTAGTTAACCCTTACTATACAGGTATCAAATGACGTGGTGACAAAGATGTCATTCACTACTAGTGAAGACAGTCTAAGGAGACCCTACGGCTATAAGGGGGAATCTATTCACCAGTCAATACATCCTGATCGGGGACAATATTCACAAACGACAAGGTTTAGTAGTGAATTAGTTCTGAGAGGACACACCAAATAAGAGGGATACCTCACATGGTGGCAACAATGAACTGCCAGTTAACCTGTAATGCAAGCAGGAGGGGAAATGCAAAAAAATGCTAGTAAGTGGCCAACTAACAATCATGTCAGTGGCCAAACACTCTCTAGACAGTGTGTGCACACACTCAGTATGCAGATAACAAACACAGCACACCCACACACAAGGAGAAATGAGAGACACTCAATTTAGAGAGTCTTGTCAGTTTGTACTCAAGTGTCTCTGGTTCAGTACACATACCTACTGGTGAACACGGCACCCACACAAAGGAGGGTACTACTAAAGGAGAGAGGGAAATAACTGAAGTGGCATGCAGCGGACAGCATGGTAAGTGAAATGGGGAGTCCTTTCTCCAACAAAGCCCAAGAAGGCAACATGAGGCACATCAAGACTATTTGTGACAGTGATTCGTATCTCATCCATCATCATGGGGGTTTGCAAGTCAACACTTGCACCATCTTACAACAACTGGCCTTCAACCTTGCTTCAGAATTTATTTGCAATGAAGAACGTACTTAAGTAACTCTACGTTCTTACATCCACAAACAAGGACCAGTGCACCAAAGAGTTGATGAATTTCTCAAATACAACACGAACGTATGTACACACCTTGTTTTCTTCATCTGTCACCACAATGTAAAAAGGTTGTTCAGAAAACATGACTTCAATAATCACAACACACATACATGCAAAGCCCATGTCTACTTTGGAACATGTCTTCTCCTCTCTTGGCACCCTGCAACCTTTGCCCTCCCACACACACCTTGTCCTTGTCTTGAGGATCTATATTCACGGACTCAATCAAGTAATGTGCCACCTGACAGTGACCCTCCCGGGCTGCCCAGTGCAGCATGGTAAAGGAGTTTGTATCCTTCTCATGAACCCTTGCTCCAAACATTGGCAATAGGTATTTAATGACATCCAGACTCCCACCTTGTGCAGCCTTGTGCATGGCATTGCTGCCGTCCTACATCGAGAGACCACACAGACGACAGAACAGAGTAAAGGAATCAAGATGTGTGAAGCCATACTAAGACAAGATAGTTTGGCAGCAATACGTAGTGGTCCAAGTGCTGTCCAGAGGGGGAGCATGCAAAAGGACCGGGTGAAGCAATAAGGACACGACATGGACTAGCTGCATGCACCTTCACAGTGACTTGTACACGCATAAGAGATGTGGGGCAAGAATCACTAATTTGATTCCAAGTATGTGTGTGTATTAGCATTTTTGTGTTGCGCAAGTACACATTAGAGGAACAACTCACCACGTTCACTTCATCCACCAAAGAACCGTAGTCCTCCAGCAATGCTCTCACTAGAGAGACACTACCACCGTATGCAGCCCTGAGAAGTGCAGTGGTGCCCCACTGACCACGGACAAGGAGGAGTGTTGAAGTATAGTCATATTAAACCACACCATAATACAAAAAGAATATGTAAATCTGTGTGTGTGTGTGAACATGTTAATTGCATATGTTGATGCAGAGGGATGTTGGATGCCAGGAATACATTTGAAGATGATTTATATGTGTATAGCGAAGCGCATACACATGTGTAGTGAATATACATGCCACATGCAAATGGCGTGTGACATTCTACCACCCACAGAGGTGCAAATGGCAAAACACAGGCGTGACATGCCCTCTGTATGTGATCTGCTAAACGAATGTGGATATTCAAATAGGAGCGGAAATGCCTTGGCTTATGACTTCAACCTACTCAGTCTATAAATAATGTTTTTGTATAGTTATTGGAGACATTGGTTTTACAACCAGTTTAAACGTAAATTCAGCCAAAGTAAATATAGTGCTGAGGTGAGTACTGTGGGCATAGAGGTTTCCAGTCCCACAAACTGGCTTCCTCAGCCTGGTTCCAGCAGGGGTAGAAAAGGGGCACCACATCACGTAAGATGGCTAGATTACATACGACAGGGGACGTGACTTCTCTTGTCACACCAACACACTGGCACTCCTTGCACTATGACAAACTGCCCCACCTCTAGTCTCGTCCCCAGCTTACTTCCAACTCCCATTTGTAATGTAAACACTGTCTGCTATATTGTGTTATAATCTTATATAACAACTGTCCAAACTTGTGGACATTTGTAGCTGTTTCTTGTACGATTTGTGCAAATTTGTACTTGTTTCCTGTTATTGTGTACTTTAGAACATGAAACAGCTGCAAATCAGCCACTGTTTGCATAACTACTTATGTAAGATTTAAACATGTTACAGCAGATGGTGTTTGTAGCACAGTGTGCTGGTAATTTTGGTTGCAATGTTTGACTGCTTCAATTGCAAATATGAACCTTACCACAGGTGGGGAAGTCATAGGGATTCTACTTTCAATATTTGATACTTAGTCTTCGACATTTCACAACTGTCAATATCAATGTGCATATCAAATGTGTAAACACAGCTACATACAGTACAAATTAGGTATGAATTTAAAAAAGCCATCCCAAAATACAGTGCACTTATATATGTCATGTGCAGTGGACAGCACGGAAAGTGAACTGGGGAGCCAGTACTTCCGCAATGAACGCTTCTGAAAGTAACATGTGGAATATCAGACAGGGAATTGTATTGTCAGCCGGCCATGAGAATGCCATGCAATGTGCCTCCCTTTTGCAACCAATTGCAAGTGCATGGCATTCCTGCCCTCCTACATCAATACACCATATGCATGTAGGACACATGTACATAATAGCAGTCTATTATTATTGCATTTAGTATAGTAAGCAAAGAGTAGGATGGGACTCTGAAGGCATAACACAGGACTGTACATAAACTTGTCCACGTGACACCTGTTTTGTCACAACATGCTTCACTGCACAGAGTAAACCATACACACATGTAGACCTTGCTCTTTGAAACTGAACAGTCCCCTGGCACCCACCCACCTTGTCCCTGTTCTGTGGGTCCATCTGTAGCTCCTGAATGAGGTAACCTGCCACCTGACAGTGACCCCCCCAGGCTGCCCAGTGCAGCATGGTATAGGAGTTCATATCCTTCTCATGGACCCTTACTCCAAACAGAGGCAACAGGTACTTGATGACCTCAATGTGCCCGCCCAAAGCAGCCAAGTGCATGGCATTCCTGCCCTCCTACATCAATAGACCATATACAGATGCAGGACACATGTAATAGCAGTCTATTATAAGAAACAGATGAGCAGCCATACTAAGGTCTCACACACAAGGCAAGACAGGACAAGTGGGCAGCAATAGTGATGCTGAGCTGTACGGGGGGGGGTTGTGCAAATGGACAATAGCACAGAGGAGTATAGGACTGCCGTGTAAGATCGCATTACATACATAGTTTCAGGTATGTCACAGTGATCCCTACTTTCACAAGCATCACGTATTGCTCATAGGTAGAATCGATGAATTCTGTTTTAGAATGCACTAAATGAATTCCATTGACTACTTTCTGATGAGAAATGAGATGAAGAGAAAAGTGAACGATGTAAATGTAGTTAGAGGAGCTAAAATAGGCAGTGATCACCACCTTGTGCTCATGAAAGTTCGGCTACAGAGAAGAGTCCATGCCATAAAGGTAGAGGAGTGTAGCAGACTGAGGACTAAAAGGTTAGCAACAAAGGAAGGAAAATGGCATATCGAATCAGATTAAAGCTGAAACTGAATGGAGCAAAATGGGTAAATCGTAGTGATGTGGAAAAGTCATGGGAAGAGTTCAAGAGCGAGGTTATGGAGACAGCAGAAGGTGTAGGTAGGTGAAAGAAGTGCAGAAATGACAAGCAGAGAACTAGATGGTGGAATAAGGAGGTAGAAACTGCAGTCAGAAAGAAGAAGGTTGCATATAAAAGATAGCTACAGGTGAAAACCAGAGAAGCAAAAGAAGAGTATTTGATATTGAAAAGAGCTGCAGGCCATGAAGTTAGGAAGGCTAAAAATGATGAATGGAGGAAGCTGGGAGAATCACTGCAGGGTGACTATGTAAACAACCAAAGGATGTTCTGGGCTAGCATTCGATCTAATGGAAGAATCTGTGATAATAATGGACAGGTACTGTGTGATGAAGAAGAGGTGGAAGGACTACTTTGCCTCTGCTAGAAAGTGACCAAAACAGTAATACTCAGGTTCTGGGTCAGAGGGTGGAGCAGAGAAGGGATCAAGATGCCAACCAGCTGGACGCAGACTGCACAGAGAAGATCAGTGTAGAAGAGATACGCGAATGCATAAAGAGGTTAAAGAACAGAAAAGCTCCGGGAATACGTACGTATGTGAGATAACAGGTGAAATGCTGAAGGTGGGTGGAGATGTAGTGGTGCAATAGTTACATAGAATCTTCTGTGTGGCCTGGGAGAGTGGTACAGTACCAGCATACTGGAGGGAGGCACAAATTGTCCCTGTACACATGCAAGAAGGGTAGTAGAACACAGTATAAGAACTATCGGGGAGTTACCCTACTAAGTGTACTGGGGAAGGTGTACGCCACTGTACTAGATAAGAGGATTAGAGCCGAGGATAGAGTGCTAGAAGAGCAGGGTGCTTTCCGGAGAAAGAGAAGTTGCATTGACCAGATATTCACTGTGAGACAGGGGAGAAGGTAATCGGGAAGAACAAAACAATGAGGATGGTATGTGTAGACCTAGAAACTTTTGATGGAGTGGACAGGGAGCTACTATGGCATCTTTTAGAGAGATATGGTGTCAGGGGGAGGTTGAAGGAAGCTGTGGAGTCACTTTATTTCCAAAGTGAAGCGTGTGTACTAGTACAGAGGAAGAATTCAGAATGGTTTGAGGCTGCAATGGGAGTGAGACAAGGGTGCACAATGTCACCCTGGCTGTTTAACTTAGTAATGGACAGCATAGTGAGGGAGAGAGGCAAGGGAGAACTTTCAGGGTTGGGTGCAGTTAGAAAGGAGTAAGGTACAATTTCTGTTGAAAATGAGGAGGACATCAAAAAAATGTAGAAGTGCTCCATGAAGTAATGGCTAAATGGAAGATGAGGATAAACTGGCAGAATCCTAAGGTGATGGTAGTACAGAGAGGGGGTGGCACATGCCATTAGGTGGTGGAAGATGTAGAGGTTGAAGCGGTGCAGACAGCGAAATATTTGGGGGCCATGTTCAATGACGAAGCATCATGTGACGATGAGATTGAAAATAGAATTGGGACAGCAACAAGAATGGTGGGGGGATTGAGAAGACAAGTCATTGAAAGGAAAGAACTAAGTAAGGCAACTAAACTAATAATAATTGACGCTATGATTGTGCCAACCCTGTTGTATGGGAGTGATACTTGGACACAGAAGCAAAATTCAGGCAATGGAGATGAGGAAAATAGAAGGTGTGACCAGATTGGACAGAGTTCCGAATGAAGACATCAGAAGAAGGCTGGGGGTTGAAGCAGTGCTAGCAGTCGCGGGCAGGAAGAAGAAGGAGCAGAGAAAAAGGATTGAAGGAATGTTACAGGAGAGGTTGGTGAGGTGGATTTTCGAGGAGGATGTGTACGGAAGGAGACCTAGAGGACGGCCAAGAAAGAAGTGGATAGATGATATGGAATGACATCTCTCATACATCAGGCCCGTACTCAGGATTTTGAAAAGGGGGGTTACATTGCGGAAAAAAATCCCATTGAATTTTTGCCATTTTAATGTTGTATCTTCTAATGCTATTATTCAGTCATGACAGTGTGCAAGAATAAACAATTTTATAGAGAACATGAAGCCCATTAATATGAAACAATACCCCAGTGTAACATGTTAATGGTACATACATAAAATCAATTACTCAAAAGTAGGCTTGCAGCCTCCAGCCTCCATTCTATGGGGATGTTTCTGTAAAAATACTTTGCAAACCGTTTCCACATCAATGCCTGCATTATAGTGTGAATGTATGGGTCCAAGAGCTGTAAGTCTCTTTTCAGTCTGAGTGCATCGTAAATAATTGTTAGGTTCATCATTGCGATCGCAAGGGCCTGTTTTCATAGAGGAAAATTCAAACCATGGGTATAAGATTATTGTAGACTAACAAAGGTGCTTTAGATATCAGCTACTGACTATCAGGTCTACCGGTTGAATCGACTCTCTTAGAGAAAAAGGTTTGTATGTCCTCTAATCTGATGGCTGCTTTCGCAGCAAGGTCGCAGTCACCCAATGACGTCTAACAAAATGGAGGACAGTGCGGTGGTAAATGCATATGACGAAACTTCAAGACGTTTAAGCGATGCTTCGAGTTCTGATCCCTCGATTAGTTCTTGGACTGCTACAAAATGGTTAGGTTCTGATTTTGGTTTGCTACAGGTAACCGAAGGGGGGGTTCGTACGAACCCAATGAACCCCCCCTCCGTACGGGCCTGTACATAGTAAAATATAAATGCCAGAACTGCATGTGCTTAAGATATACAACTGCTACATTATATATGATAATTCTCTGTACTTAAGGCGACCTCCTACTGAGGAGAAAAGCTGTACGTCTGATTGATAGATTGATTGATATATTTGGTGGTATTGAGAACATACCAACACAAAAGGCTTGTCTGTGTGCATAGGCACTATATGACAAATTGTAGTGTACTGTGACAAGTGCATGACTAAGACGTACCTTGTCTTTCTGAAACAGATTCACCTTGTACACGTTCACCAACTCTCTCACCACTGGCAGGTGACAACCGTAAGATGCCCACAATAGTGCTGTCATCCCCTCCTACCATAGGAGGCATAGTACATGAAACAAGCACACTGTTGGTAAGACTACGTATGTCACTCACTGCCCACTGTTTTCATAGCTATGCATAAATACTGTAGGTATGCTGGCACGTAAGCATGGGAGTGAAATCCAACTATTTCAACAGTAGGTGAGCACTAACACAAGCATGCACACAACATGCACACACACAAGGAGTGCTTGGTGTTATCAAAAATGATACATAATTAGTGCCATACATTGCTGCTTAGAAGTACAGTAAAAATGAATACGTACACACAAACTCGTTTTATCCTGATCCTCTACAGTGGCTGTTCCACTGTCCAACAACTTCCTCACTGTAGAGAGCTGACCGAGCCTTGCTGCTTCCACCACAGGAGGACGACTAGAGACCTACACAGAGTGCAGCAGTGCTAGTGGAATACATACAGTGATAGCTGGAAGGGGAGAATCAACATGTTATGGCAATAGGCCGTGTTAAGGTAAACCAGTACACCCTATAACTGTGTTGGTTGTGGGCTGCCTCTTGCAGCTGCAGTTAGTCCTCCAGTGACCTGGCCTGGTACAACAGACTGACATGCATACATAGGGAGGGAGAGAGGGCAAGGGTGACCGCTTGTGTGGCAGGGCTTCTGCAGATGTACGCAACCAATCGCAACTAGCACCAACACACTGCAACATTCTGTAGACCGTCTCCAGTGGCAACAGTGAAAGTGCATAATCTGTTACAGGTGACATGTGTACACTGTTAAAATGCGGTGTGGCGATCGCACCGATCATCGTTCACTTCAATGCTTTGATTGGTCACAATGGTTGTCAATGTGTCAGTTAAAAATGGTGAGCACTCTAATTAACAATGTTTGCATCTGTGTGTGTATGTGTGTGTGTGTGTGTGTGTGTGTGTGTGTGTGTGTGTGTGTGTGTGTGTGTGTGTGTGTGTGTGTGTGTGTGTGTGTGTGTGTGTGTGTGTGTGTGTGTGTGTGTGTGTGTGTGTGTGTGTGTGTGTGTGTGTGTGTGTGTGCATGCTGCTCAATGCAACAGAAGAAATGCGTGAATGTAGGAAGGAACTGCCATGAGATAGCTAGTGTGTGAAGAATGAAGTAGAGTGGCACTTGATGAATTAAAATTCACTTTTCCTTAGTATACATAAGAGTACACTGCACTGACGAGCCCCAATATATATCACACCTCATTTGACTGGTGAAAACATCACACCGAGAGGTGGTGTGACTCCTGTGGCAGACTGTTCACGCCAATTGACAGTGTGATCATCACAACACATTTCTAACAGTGTAGGACAGCAGTGACTGTCACTGACAATGTATAGAGGGGCTGCTGTGAGCATATTAAGTGGCACAACAATATCCACACTGGATGACAAAATAACAAAACACAGCCCATGAGGGAGGGGCATCACGGTATGACAGTGAATAAGTGTGACAGTGCACACAGCCTCCACAGATCTTCCACTCACAGTTGTCTCACAAAAGTACAATTAACTGAGATATGTACAGGAAAGGCACACAATGCAAGGCTTTCTTGGGATACATTACTTCTGGCTATGAGAGTCACTCTCAAACCACCCTAGCTACAGTTGGAACATTTCCACAAAATACTTTAGGCAACACGTGCAGTGACTTCAGTCAGCTTCACAGCACTTGGTGCGGCCTTAGCTAACACTGCCGTCCACACAAGACCCCTATTGTGTCCCACTACAGATATGACCACAGAACACTTTCTCACAGTTTCTCCATTTGAGCTCTTCCTAGCTTCCTCCCGGATCCTGGCAAGCTCCTCCACTAGGGCACTACAGGAGGGGCGGCTGGAGGGATCCTCCTGGAGACAACCTTCAGTGAGCCTCTGGAACAGCTCCTTCTCTTGCGGTGTGAACATCCTAAAGTAATGCTCTCTGCGTTGAAGCTCTGTCAAACCGATCACCTTCCCTCCTTCTCTGCGCTTGGCGGGGCCGGGATCAGGCCACTGGTGGGTGAGGGTGCTAATCGCTACACACCCAAAGGAAAACACGTCCACTTTGTCACTGAACTGGGCAGGAATCTCAAACACCTCGGGAGGCATGAAGGCTTGAGTGCCTGCAGGAGACAATGAGGGTACACGTGGATGGCTCTTTCTACAAAGTACTGTACACACATGAACACATTGCAGCGAGTGCCTAGCAGTGTAGCAGTGGGGTACTACCTTGCAACTACATGTGGTTTATGAGTCCTGTCAACATGTGGTGCAGCCCTGGGAGGTACCCTGTTTACATAACACATGACCACACAGACAGTACAAACAATCTGTACACAGACTCAGGGGTGGAAGGGGCAGTAGTTAGACAAAGTGTTTGTGTTCAAATACAAAATACAGTTACATGTTGACCACTGTCACTCTTACCCTTGTCTTCACATTCAGGCTACAGCGGAAGCAGTTGAAGTGAGTAATTTATGCTGTGTACTGCAAGAGGTCAGTCTCTGCTACCTAGTCATGAGTGCACAAACACCCTCACACATATGCATGTCTATACACACACACACGTACACATACATGCACACACACAGACAGACATGCACACACCTGGAACAAGTGACCCAGTCATTCTACTTCTGGTTGTATCAAGCACACGAGTTACTCCAAAGTCAGTGATCTTGGCCGCCTTCCATGTCTCAGTGTCGAGTAGGATGTTGTTGGTGGAGAGGTCGCGGTGGATGTACTTAAGGCTGTGGAGGTAGGCTAGGCCAATGGACACTTGATGCAGGACAACGGCCTTTCGGCTGAGAGGGAATTGAGCCTTGGGGTGGTCCTCTAAGAAGCGCCGAAGACTGGTACTTAGACGCTCCATTACCAGCACGGGGAGGGGAGACGCCTGTTCGAACACCACGCCCAGCAGCTGCACGATGTGCGGGTGTCGCAGGTCCTTCCACGTTCTGCACTCGCGGACGAAGTCCAGATACGCCTTGCTGATCTCTGCCGCGCCCGCTTGAGCCACCAGTAGTGAGTGCACCCTCTTTGTAGCGCACGGCGTCCCCAGCCAGTTGGCCTCCCTCACTTCGCCGTAGGACCCCCTCCCCAGCTCCTTCCCCGTCTCTGTCACGCCGGAGAGCGAGAGAGCGGCGAATTCGCGCTCCAGTCCGCTCAAAGACGAATCCATTGCACGGCTCAGCGAGATGGGAGACAGCTGGCACAGCTAAGCCCTGCGGGTGGGAGGAAGAAGCCCATTTATGGGCGGCAATGTCGTAGGCATCCTTTGGTTGCAAAAACATTTGGTATGTGGCTCCATCAACGTATATAGCTATTTCAAAACAACAGTTCAAGTGTGCTTTAAGTAATTAAGTATCTCGATATGGAGATTACCTTGACTACTCAGCACTCGATCGGTTCGATGGACACGCCCTTTAAGTTCACCCCTCAACACTGTGACTGCAGAGACTGATTATGGCGTAGGGAGGTGGTCTCAGTCTAGTAGTGTACGTATGTGTTAACTTTAGCTATATAGGCATTAGGCACTATGCTTGTGTGATACATAATGAATTGGTGTGCTACATGAACTGAAGTATGCATCTGGCAAACACTCCATGTAAAGTCTATCTTCTCCCCTCCTCTCATCTCCCCTCCGCTCCTCCTACCTTCTCTTCCACCTGTCAGGTGAGCTCTGTCCTCTGGTGGTGCAGTCCAGTGTGGTGAAGGACTTCAGGAAGTTTGTGGAGCAGATGTCTGACCACGATGACCTCCTGCAGTCTGTCTGCTGGACAGTGTCCCGTATAGCATTTGCCACTGATGGTTAGTGGCCATGTGGAAGGGGGGGGGGGGGGTAATTGGAGGCTGAGGTATGTACTATGCTACTAGCTGTGTTCACAGGTATCACATTTTAGCTGCCTCCTCAGCCTATTGCTGTAATCCCTAACACAAAGGCATTCAATTCCTGAAAACAAGTGGTGACTTTCCATCATGTTTGGGCAGTTCTGTGTTGTCTCAAGATTGAGGGTCTTATAGCCTTGTCTGGTTCCAATGTCACAGCTCTAGTCGTGTATTCAGCAACACACACAGTGTATATTGACAAATGGCAGTAATCACTGGATATTACGCCAACCTGACCAGGTCAGTATAACTGATACCATGGCCAGGGGGACATGAGGTCCTATTTGCGGCAACCAGTGATCGCCTCCCCAGTCATCCCAAAAGATGGAAGAGCCACAGACAGCTATTTCGCCCTGATTGAGCCTCATCAGTGTGGCGTACTGATGGTTGAACTGGATGACCGGCTGCTTCTAAATCCACCCCAAGTGAAACACTTGTGGTTTCATTAGAAACAGGTAGAGGCTAGCAGTCAGGCGTGACTGAGCGCTCTGTAGGCAAATGGGGATGGCTTTTGGGATGACTGTGGAGGCGATCACTGGTTGCCGCAAATAGGACCTCGTGTCCCCCTGGCCATGGTATCAGTTATACTGACCTGGTCGTAATATCCAGTGATTTGTCACTGTCATTTGTCACTAATCCCCAGCACTGGGCAATGTGCACAAATCCCCATTTGCCTACAGAGCATTAGCAGCTTCTGAGCTTGGCTGTGGCTCGTGGATGCACACACGTATAGGTATGGTGCAGGTGCTTAGTAGCGAAGTCGCTTCGTTACAGTTGTAGTTTCAGTGTGCGCAGTCACTCTCTAGTAGTTAGTTATGCCACAGTGCCGTATAGAGAGGCATCCTTACTATGTTGATCTAAATGGTTAAGAAGGTGAGCACTCCCATTATCAGTGTGTGTGTGTGTGTGTGTTTGTGTTTATGTGTATGTGTGTGTGTGCTTAATGGACTCTGTTTTCGGTATACAGCCCTTAGAAACCACAGAAGTGTATAGCAGACTACTAGTTATGCTCTGATTGGTGGATGGTGTGGATGTTTTCCACTGGTGTGTGTGCGGACATGCATGGTGTGGTGGTGCTGTACGTACGTATGTAGTTTGGAAATGCTGTGAGATGCAATAAAATCATATTTGTCTACATTATTCTTATATACAGCAATGCACGTCCAAGTTATACTGTCACACATGTATATACTGTTGTGTTTGAGGCACTATCAACTTTGATACTACTGGTGAGTCCAACCTGGTCTTCAGCAATCTGACCAAATTACATTATGCCATTACACCCATGCACGTCCAGGCTTTATCTGTATACTGTCACACGTGTACATACTGTTGTGTTCAAAGTACTAAATGTTGTTTATAATAATATCTACATGCACCACTAACTATACATGCATGACTTGTGTGTGTGTCCATGACACTTTGTGTGACTCTTATGCCACAGATACCATGTAGGGAGACACCCTTACCACGTTTATCACGTGTCAGTTAAAAATGGTGAGTACTCTAATTAACAGTGTTTGCATCTCTGTCTATCTGTGTGTGCATGACACTTTGTGTCATTCCTATGCCACAGATACCATGTAGGGAGACACCCTTACCACGTTTATCACGTGTCAGTTAAAAATGGTGAGTACTCTAATTAACAGTGTTTGCATCTCTGTCTATCTGTGTGTGCATGACACTTTGTGTCATTCCTATGCCACAGATACCATGTAGGGAGGCACCCTTACCATGTTTATCTTAAACATGTCAGTTAAAATGGTGAGCACTCTAATTAACAGTGTTTCGCATCTGTGAGTGTGCGTGTGTGTGTGTGTGTGTGCGTGCATGTGTGTGTGTGTGTGTGTGTGTGTGTGTGTGTGTGTGTGTGTGTGTGTGTGTGTGTGTGTGTGTGTGTGTGTGTGTGTGTGTGTGTGTGTGTGTGTGTGTGTGTATGTCATGTATACAATATACCAACCAATCAATCAATCAATATTTGAGTGCATCATGCCACACGGCACTAGGGCACAAGCTGGCCCAAGGCAGCACTATACACAAACAACCCACATATTCACAAAAAAGACTGTTGATTTAGATAATGTGTCCTTCACATATATAGTATACAATTCAGTTTACAATTCAGTCAAGGGCTCGTAGGGTATAGGGAGTTCAGTCCGGCACTATGTGCCAAAACTCGTCTTCCACATAGTGTGAATAACCACTGCTGTTTGTGGTTGTGGCAAGCCAGGCACGGGATTCTTGCCGTGCGTGGTATCTTCATCAGAATTGGAGGAATGATCATGATATTGTTTCAATAATGCCTCACAATGTCCAGTCCAGGCTGGGCACCTAATCATCCAATGGACCACATCCTCCACCTCTCCACTGTCACACTATTTACATACCCTTTCCTCTCTTTTCAATCCATACCATCTGCCCGTCTCCATTTGGAACGGTGCAATACCTCCCCTCGGCTTTATCAAGACCCTCTTCTCACTTTTCATCTTCACATTTGCGCAACTAGATTCCTCTTCATACTCCGCAATCTTCTTCAGCATTGACAGCTTTGGTTTGTTTTCTAATTCCTGACTCCATTCTTTTCTTACTCTGTGCTAAAGGTGACAAGTACATTGGTTTCTTATTTCCTGTTGTTGCCATGGTGATGATGAACAGACTCGAGTCGGGTGACCCTGTACGAGGACGGTGCTCTTGATGTTGTGTGCACTGCTCTCAGGTCCTCCCCCAGTCATGCAGGGGTGCAGTTCACTGGCAGCTGCCTGCAATGAGCAATCTCACCAGAGCAGGTATATAATTATATACATGGCTACATGTGAGGCAATATGTGTGTGTGTACGTACATGTGTGTGTACATGCATTTGTGTGTGTGTGTGTGTGTGTGTTTGTGTTTGGTGTATATACGTACATACCCCAAAATTCATATGCATTGTAGAGTTGCTGTCATAATTCTTGCAGAGTTGCTGCTGAAGTCTATAGTTGAGCAAGGTGCGGTGGACCTGCTGTGCAGCTCCCTCTCTGCCCATGAGAGGGACCAGGGAGTGCAGGCGGTGGCCTTGAGGACACTGGTCCTCCTCATATGCAGAAGACAGTAAGGCAGTGTGTGTATATGATGATATTAATAATTAGTAGTTTGTGAAAGCAAAAAAATAAGGATCTTCAATAATTTTATAACATTATTATGCATTGCTTAGTGAGCTTGCATGTACTTGTATTCACAGATATTATATAATATTGTGTTATACTAATAAATAACCATTGATTGATACAGCAAGTTTTAAAGGCACTACAACAACTCCAAACATGCATGTGTGTACTGAAAATATATTATTCTAAACGACAAATATATGTAGTAAACTCTTAACTCCTAACCTCTAAATCAATTTTAGTACGTACTCTGTTTCATGTACCTGGTACGTACATGCTGACACGTACTATAAGTGCTCGCGTGATCATTAAATATTGTCATATACGTATACAGTGCCTGCATGAAGTATAATATTATAATTATGATGATAATAGTAATACTATGCTATCCACTGCTGTTGGCTAAGGTGAAAGAATATGCTGTAACTATCGCTATACACAACTGCAATTGTCATTGCTGTTACTTAGGCCTCTCATGTAAAGGAGCTCTGGGGACAAATGCCACAAAATGCTCCCACGGATTGAATTGCTATTGGCTGGGGTGAAAGAGCATGCAGGCGCTACCTATAATTTATATAGACATGTACAACTGCATTCAGTTGTTTCTTTCCTGTTCTCTGCCACTGCATGCCCCACCTTCTGGTGGCACAGCAGGCTACAGAGGGGCAACCGTGTCTGGGCTGTATGGTGTGGAACTGTATGTGTCCCAAGCCATGCAGATATATTCCCACTCACTCAAGGGACGACTGTGGTCCTGGTGTGTCTTCCATCGATAGCACATGCTCACGACCTGACCCATTACTGCAGCTGGATCCAGATAATTATGTACAGTACATATACGTATGGCTGACCTATTAGGTATTGTACAAATTATATAATGCAATTATATATAACCTTTCTGTAACTGCCATATAGTAAATTGCGCAACATACGATACAAAAGTAAGTTCAAATATACAGGCACTAGAAATCTCATTTCTACAGGAACCATACCTATACTACACATTATACAGTGTACATATTGTGTTATACTAATAAAGAACCATTGATTGATTTAAAGCTACTCCAAACAACTCCAAACATGCATATGTGTACTGCAAAGGTATTATCCAAAACAATAAAGTAAAAGTAAACTCTTAACTCTGAGACATCTAAATGAGGTAATGTGTGTATGTGGAGGGAGAGAGATGGACGAGATGAGGACATTGTACACACACACACTCTACCCCGCCATCACACATTGGCATCCTAACACTTAAATGCAGACTCCAACTGCCATTGCCCAATCTACTGCAGACCAGAGAAGGGCTACAGTCATTCTGTCCATCTTTACTCAGTCTCACTACTCGAGACTAATGAGCCCTGCTCCTAATGGCATTGGGTGGCACTGTGAGGTGTCCTGTGCACACTGGGTGACTGGCAACAAGTGAAGGTGGAGGGAATGCAAAGAGAACTGGGTGCTGCATGGTGGGAGGAGCGGGTGGGACTAGGGCAAAGGGAAATCCCCACAACACCACTATATAGTCCCTACATACTAACACTACCAGTTTAAAAGGCAGACAGGTGACACCAGGTGCATACTGTGGGGATGTGTGAAGAAAACACTCCAGCACTGCAGAGTGGGTGATGCTCACCTGATGTAGTCACTGTTGGTCAGAGAATCCTCCCTCTTGTTGCAGATACTCCACCACGTTGTGCTTCTCGTGTTTAACAGCCATGTCCAGACATGTTCTGCCTGCATTGGTTTGGTCAAACCTGTGCTCACCAAACCTTGGAAGGAGGTACATGACCACATCAAGGTGGCCGTTAGCAGCAGCAAGGTGCAGGGCATTGTGACCATCCTGTTAGTGCAAGATGGAAACACTTATGATTACATCAACACACACACATCAGGTACACTAAACAGAGCACCCTGTACCAGTAGTGTACAGTGGTAGTCCCAGGGGGTGGCTCAGGATACAACAAGTGACAAACAAGTAATGTAAGTGACACACACCAAACCATAAGAACACAGACTGGTGACACAAATGCACCACATCCCGACATCACAATGATTGTACAGTACATCTTAATGTGTCTGACAATTGTGCTGTCCTGTACTTAAGGGATACATGTAGGGCTCTCAGGCTGGATGCAGGACAGATGATCGTGAATGTAGTCACCTTCGCATGCAGCTTTAATGTGTGGCCATTAACATCATCACAAGCTGAGGTTAGCTGAGTACTATTGACCTTGGTCAGGTCTTCATATCAACCTCTTGGCTTCGTCTAGTTTGATACGTATCATTGTGTACCCTTGGATTGATATTTATGTCCATCACCTCTGTACAATGCACTATGCAATGCAACTCCATACACACAACACTAGTATTGGGATTAAATTACACTGGAATCTCTCTATTACCGACACTCTAGGCCACCTCTCTAATGAGGACGCTCTCTGCTGTCCCAAGCACATACAGCTGTGTACAAATCTACCTCTGAACTAAGGGCACTTTTCTATACAGGACAGCCAGCGAGGTCCTACTGGTGCCTTTATAGAGAGGTTCCACTGATTTCAAAGTACTGTGAAACAAAATGGATGACTATAAATTCAGGGAATTCCCCCAATGTATTGTCAGGCAAGATGTCACCTTTGGAAGTGCTGCAGGTGTTGCATTAGCACACTCTCCCTGGGCATGCAGTGTGGAGCGAACAAAACTATTGGGCCACACTACAGAGGCTGTTAGTACAACAACACATATCGTAGGGCACACACTCGCACTTACAACTAATGATGAATGGACTTCATAAGGGCATTATGTAGATGTTTTAAGACCACTCTTAAATATATGGACATAGGCAAGAAAATGTCCCCACCAATCTGACTCTAGAGTGTCTCTTATGTGCACCAGTGTACTTTAATGGATGGACCACAGAGACGGCAAGCACACATGACAGATGTGACTCACAATCTGAATCACACACAGAAAGATGCACTACTCACGTTTGACTTGTGCAGCAGGTTTGCTCTGTGCTGCTCCACAAGTTCCCTCACCAGGGCAAGGTGACCATTTGCTGCTGCCACCAGAACACCTGTCCTGCCATGCTGCGAACATGAGAATAATAACAAATATACAATCAGTCCATGTATTTACGCCACATATTCCACAGTACATTTGTCCGTGTAGACCGGACACATCAGTAACTTCTACTGCAGTACTGGAATGTTTAAGACCAGTCAATTTAGACACTGTTGGTGGACATTGGAGCTGGGTGCACACTCACATTGTCCACTTCATCAAGAGTTGAGCCACAGTCCATTAGCAATCGCACTAGCTCAGCGTGACCTTCGGAGGCAGCTCTTAGAAGAGCAGTGTAGCCCCACTGTGTAAGGAATGGAATAGGCACTGCAATATGTGGATATTTGTGTGATGTCTAGATGTTGTGCGTGTGTGTGTGCGTGTGTCTGTGTAAAGGAGTAGAAAGGAATGCGCATTGCATTTTGTGTGCTGTTGATATATCAAGATTGTGTGTGCATGTGTGTGTGTGACATTGGAGCTGGGTGCACACTCACATTGTCCACTTCAGTCAGTGTTGAGCCACAGTCCAGGAGCATTCGCACTACATCAGTTCGACCATTGTATGCTGCCCTTAAAAGAGCAGTGAGACCCCACTGTGCAAGAAAAAGAATAAGCACATGGCATACTTGACACAATATCTAGATGTCGTGTGTGTGTGTGTTTGTGTGTACCAGCATGTGTAACAGAATAAAAGAAGAGAATAAGCATTGCATTTTGTGTGCCGTTGATATATCTAGATTGTGTGTGCATGTGTGTGTGAGAGCATTTGCGCAAGTGTGTGTAATTAAGGGTTTTCTGCATGACTTACTCCCACATTGTGTTCTACCCGACTCTTCTGCATGTTTAGACTTTTTGTTCTCTGTACATACATAGGTAGTTTGACCTTGGTGCCTTAACGGTACTGTGCATGTTCATTGACAGAACCTCGTTTTGGCAGTGTTAAGTGCACCTACATGTCACTTTTCTTTGTTGTAATGCAGGGCCTAACTAGTCGCCACTACTGGGGTTTCAGTAATGATGGGTGACATGTGTATATGCATGCATGCTTGTGTGTTTGTATGCACAAAAGAGTGAGAGTATGATATGTGCATGTGTGTGATGTGTATGTGCATGTGTGTGATGTGCATGTGCTGTGTGTGATGTGTATGTGAATGTGTGTGATGTGTATGTGAATGTGTGTGATATCGATGTGTATGTGCATGTTCAGTTCGTCCAGATGGAGGTGCGCATTAGCTTGCATAAGACCATGTACACACAACACCCACTTGCAGTGGATACCACCCTAGTGAGGTGAAACTGTCTACACTACTGGAACCTCTTTCATTTGGAGTCGCACATGCTGGCAGGTGGACAAGTGGTCCTGCTGGAGAAAACATGGTCGCTGACCTCTCATCAGTGCAGACATTAAACATTAGGTTGCTTTACAAAGTAGTAGAGTATGCCAAAGTCCACAAGTGCTGATGTGTTTGCTGTTATGTATAATCTTGTGTGTGCTTAGAATGTCGCATGCCACACATACATGCACATGCATATACATATATCAGATACTCCTATGCTTTGTGATGCAGGAGTCGGCATACATACTGTACAACACATGACATTATATTTACAAATTAACACAAACAACCCATGTTACAAACACATTATCTGACTGCACAGTGTTCCCCCCCCCCCCCCCACACACACACATGTGGGACACGTCAATTGTAACAATATAGCTTCTGCTTGCGGCCAATTTCTCCTTCGTATATATTTGGTTGTTCCTCCTTCAGGCTTAGTTGGATCAGAGCGAGACCAGTACTAAACAAAAGACTATTATATGTACCTCTGCATGCAATTTTTGCCAGTAATAACTCACTCTTGAGAGAAATATTGGCTAAAATAAAGTATGTATAAAAAGAGTGGTAAATGTCTATGTGGTAAAATCTGGAAAGGCCCAGAGTGACAAGAATGGCAGTGTGCTAGTAGTTTTGTAGTAGTTTTCTGACTGTAACTTTCCAACAGTGTGCTGTAACAACTTATGCCACATAGAAAATTTAGATACTGCAGTTGCACAGCGAGTGATGCCATTCTTGTCTCTCTGGGCCTTTCTGAATTTTACACACAAACAGTTACCGCTCTTTCACTAACTTCATTTATGCCAATATTTCTCAACATAGTGATTTAGCGAGAGCGAGGTAGCTATTACTAGCAGAACTTAGAGGTATTCATAGTCTTTCGTTCAGGACTGGTCTCAGTCTGATCAAACTTACAATATGAAGGTCAAAATCAGTTGAGAGTGGAAGCTATATTGTGTACAATTGACATGTCCCACATACCCCCCCCCCCCCCCCCCACACACACACTCACTTAATGCACTGGTAAAGCCAAGAAGTGGCACTTGAGTCAAGACAGGCAACAAGAGCCAAGAATTAAAGGAGACACGAAAGATATACTTTCCTGTCCTTGTCAGAAATCGGTACATTTAAATATTGAAAGAAACATGAGGGCTAGCCCACATGTGGGACATGTCCACTTTGTACACATAACAAGACCTTGTGTGGTTTCAGCAACTTTTTCAGCGTTTTCGGGGCTACGCAGGTGACTATGCTTGAGGTACAAGTGACTCGAGCGAACAAATTTCACAATAATTATGTGTCATTCATAAGATAAGTCTACATCAGTTGTGAAGATAAACGTTGCTAACATAGCAAGACAGCAGCACATGGCTTAGAAGTGGCTGTGTCCATTCAAACGTATGCGGAAATTTTATTACAATATCACAAGAATATCATTTGAGATCGGCTGGTGCCTTCAGTAAATCGATGTGCCAAGATTTTTTATGAGCGGTTTTGACAGTAGAAAACTTTCAATGGGTAGTGAAAGAAGTGGTCTAACGTTTGTATGTCGGAACAAGCTGTGCAGCACTCCTGTGCAGAGATATGAGGTGCAGAACGTTTGCCATAGTGATTATGTAAGCAATGCAATGCAAATAGAATGTGTAGCAATTCTCTATGCAACCTCACTCTCAGGTATGTTAGGCCTTGATCTCACATAGAAACATTAGACAACAGGATTGCGCCCTGAGCTATACCCTCAGATTGACACTCATTTGTCCCCCAAGAATCTCAACATTTAGTGTTATTCTGTGGGGTTCATTGATGATGACACTTCTCGCTCAGTAAGACAGTTATGGCGGTTAAAACGCTGTAGGAAAGTACAATAGCTCAGCTTCAACCAAGATATCATTCACCACTAGTGAAGACAGTCTAAGGAGGCCCTACGGCTATAAGGGGGGAATCTATTCACCAGTCAATACATCCTGATCGGGGTCAATATTCACAAACGACAAGGTTTAGTAGTGAATACCTTCTGAGGGGACACACCAATGAGGGATACCCCACATGGTGGCAACAATGAACTGCCAATCAACCTCTAATGCATGCAGGAGGGGAAATGCATAAAACGGTAGTAAGTGGCCAACTAACAATCACGTCAGTGGCCTAACACTCTCTAGACAGTGTGTGCACACACTCAGGTGTGCAGAAAACAAACACAGCACACACACACACAAGGAGAAATGACAGACTCTCGATTTAGAGTCTTGTCGGTTTGTACTCAAGTGTCTCTGGTTCAGTACACATACCTACTGGTGAACACGGCACCCACACAAAGGAGGGTACTACTAAAGGAGAGAGGGGAATGACTGAAGTGGCACGCAGCGGACAGCATGGCAAGTGAACTGGGGAGTCAATTCTCCTACAAAGCCCAAGAAGGCAACATGAGGCACATCAAGACTATTTGTGGCAGTGACTCGTACCTCATCCATCATCATGGGGGTTTGTAAGTCAACACTAGTACCGTCTTACAACAACTGGCCTTCAACCTTGCTTCAGTTTCAGTTGATTTGAAGAGCCAATACATGCTCCAATGAAGGGACAATCTCAGTACGATGGCCATATGCCCCAATCAGAATGTTGGAATAACACAGATAAAGGATCAGTGCAACAAAGAGTTGATTGACTTCAACAAACGTATGTACATACCTTCTTTCATTCACAATGTAAAAAGGCTGTTAAGAAAACATCATCATGACTTCAATTATTGCAACACACATACATGCAAAGCCCATGCCTACTTTGGAACATGTCTTCCCATCTCTTGGCACCACCCCTCCCACACACCCACGCACCTTGTCCCTGTCCTGAGGGTCCAGCTTGAGTTCTGTAATAAGGTAACGTGCCACCTGACAGTGACCCTCTTGGGCTGCCCAGTGCAGTGCGGTATAGGAGTACATATCCTTCTCATGGACCCTTTCTCCAAACAGGGGCAACAGGTACTTGATGACTTCCAGACTCCCATCTTCTGCAGCCTTGTGCATGGCATTCCTGCCGCCCTACATTGAGAGACCGCACAGCAGACAAGACAGAGTAAAGGAATCAGATGTGTGAAGCCATACTAAGTTGCTGTTACACACAAGACAAGACAAGTTGGCAGCAATACGTAGTGGTCCAAGTGCTGTCCAGAGGGGGAGCATGCAAAAGGACCAGGTGAAGCAGTAAGGACATGACATGGACTAGCTGCATGCACCTTCACAGTGACTTGTACACACATGAGAGATGTGGGGCAAGAAGCACTAATTTGATTCCAAGTGTTAGCATTTGTGTGCTGTGCAAGTACACATACGTTTACAGATGTACAGGAGCATTCACAGCTGTACTGAACATGCAACTAAACACACTTCAGACATTGTCACAGGCTAGCACCTCACATTAGAGAACAACTCACCTCAGTCACTTCATCCACTGAAGAACCATATTCCTCCAACAACATCCTCACTAGAGGTACACTGCCACCTTTTGCAGCTCTGAGAAGTGCAGTGGTGCCCCACTGAGCACGGACAAGGAGGAGTGTTGGAGCACTGTCATATTACACCACGCCATACCATATTACAAAAGAATATGTAAATGTGTGTGTGCGTGTGTACATGTGTGTTTTGCGTGTTGATGCAGAGGGAAGTTGGATGCCATGGCTACATTTGAAGGATGATTTGTATGTACATAACGAAGTGCATACGCATGTGTAGTGGATGTACATACCACATGCAAATGGCGTGTGACATTCTACCACCCACAGAGGTGCAAATGGCAAAACAGGCGTGACATGCCCTCTGTATGTGATCGGCTATACAAATGTGGACACTCCAATAGCCAGTAAGGGAAATGCCTTGGCTTATGACTTCAACCTATCAAATGACGTGGTGACCAAGATGTCATTCACCACTAGTGAAGACAGTCTAAGGAGGCCCTATGGCTATAAGGGGGAATCTATTCACCAGTAAATACATCCTGATCGGGGACAATATTCACAAACGACAGGGTTTAGTAGTGAATACGTTCTGAGGGGACAAACCAAATGAGAGGGATACCCCACATGGTGGCAACAATGAACTGCCAATCAACCTCTAATGCATGCAGGAGAAGAAATGCAAAAAACGGTAGTAAGTGGCCAACTAACAATCACGTCAGTGGCCTAACACTCTCTAGACAGTGTGCACACACTCAGGTGTGCACAGAAAGCAAACACAGCACACTCACACGCAAGGTGAAATGATAGACACTCGATTTAGAGTTTTGTCGGTTTGTACTCAAGTGTCTCTGGTTCAGTACACATACCTACTGGTGAACACGGCACCCACACAAAGGAGGGCACTACTAAAGGAGAGAGGGAAATGACTGAAGTGGCATGCAGCGGAGAGCATGGCAAGTGAACTGGGGAGCCATTTCTCCAACAAAGCCAAGAAGGCAACATGAGGCACATCAAGACTATTTGTGACAGTGACTCGTACCTCATCCATCATCATGGGGGTTTGCAAGTCAACACTTGCACCATCTTACAACAACTGGCCTTCAACCTTGCTTCAGTTTCAGTTGATTTGAAGAGCCAATACATGCTCCAATGAAGGGACAATTTCAGTACGATGACCATATGCCCCAATCAGGATGTTGGAATAACACAAATAAAGGATCAGTGCAACAAAGAGTTGATTGACTTTAACACAAACGTATGTACATACCTTGTTTTATTCACAAAGTAAAAAGGCTGTTAAGAAAACATCATCATGACTTCAATTATCACAACACACATACATGCAAAACCCATGCCTACTTTGGAACATGTCTTCCCATCTCTTGGCACCGCCCCTCCCACACACACACACACCTTGTCCCTGTCCTGAGGGTCCAGCTTGAGTTCTGTATTGAGGTAACGTGCCACCTGACAGTGACCCTCCTGGGCTGCGTAGTGCAGCATGGTATAGGAGGCATTTGTCTTCTCATGGACCCTTGCTCCAAACAAAGGAGCCAAGAATGTGATGACATCCAGACTCCCACCTTGTGCAGCCTTGTGCATGGCATTGTGGCCATACTACATCGAGAGACCGCACAGCAGACAAGACAGAGTAAATAAATCAGATATGTGTGAAGCCATACTAAGCTTCTGTTACACACAAGACAAGACAAGTCGGCAGCAATATGTAGTGGTCCAAGTGCTGTCCAGAGGAGGAGCATGCAAAAGGACAGGGTGAAGCAGGAAGGACATGACATGGACTGGCTGCATGCACCTTCACAGTGACTTGTATCCACATGGGAGATGTGGGGCAAGAATCACTAATTTGATTGCAAGTATGTGTGTGTATTAGCATTTGTGCGTTGTGCAAGTACACATAGGTTTACAGATGTACAGGGGCATTCACAGCTGTGCTGAACATGCAACTAAACACACTTCAGACATTGTCACAAGCTAGCACCTCACATTAGAAGAACTACTCACCTCATTCACTTCATCCACGGAAGAACCATATTCCTCCAACAACATCCTCACTAGAGGGACACTGCCACCATATGCAGCTGTGAGAAGTGCAGTGTTGCCCCACTGAGCACGGACAAGGATGAGTGTTGGAGCACTGTCATATTACACCACACCATACCATATTACAAAAGAATATGTAAATGTGTGTGTGCGTGTGTACATGTGTGTTTCGCATGTTGATGCAGAGGGAAGTTGGATGCCATGGCTACATTTGAAGGATGATTTGTATGTACATAACGAAGTGCATACGCATGTGTAGTGAATATACATGCCACATGCAAATGGCGTGCGACATTCTACCACCCACAGAGGTGCAAATGGCAAAACACAGGCGTGACATGCCCTCTGTATGTGGTCTGCTATACGAATGTGGATACTCCAATAGCCATGAGTGGAAATGCCTTGGCTTATGAGTTCAACCTATCAAATGACGTGGTGACCAAGGTGTCATTCACCACTAGTGAGACAGTCTAAGGAGGCCCTACGGCTATAAGGGGGGAATCTATTCACCAGTCAATACATCCTGATCGGGGACAATATTCACAAACGACAAGGTTTAGTAGTGAATAAGTTCTGAGGGGACAAACCAAATGAGAGGGATACCCCACATGGTGGCAACAAAGAACTGCCAATCAACCTCTAATGCATGCAGGAGGGGAAATGCATAAAACAGTAGTAAGTGGCCAACTAACAATCACGTCAGTGGCCTAACACTCTCTAGACAGTGTGTGCACACACTCAGGTGTGCAGAAAACAAACAGTACACCCACACACATGGAGAAATGACAGACACTCGATTTTGAGTCTTGTCAGTTTGTACTCAAGTGTCTCTGGTTCAGTACACCTACCTACTGGTGAACACGGCACCCACACAAAGGAGGGTACTACTAAAGGAGAGAGGGAAGTGACTGAAGTGGCATGCAGCGGTCAGCATGGCAAGTGAACTGGGGAGTCATTTCTCCAACAAAGCGCAAGAAGGCAACATGAGGCACATCAATACTATTTGTGACAGTGACTCGTACCTCATCCATCATCATGGGGGTATGCAAGTCAACACTTGTACCATCTTTCAACACCTGGCCTGTTTTGTTCATCTGTCACCACAATGTAAAAAGGTTGTTCAGAAAACATGACTTAAATTATCACAACACACAGACTTGCAAAGCCCATGCCTACTTTGGAACATGTCTTGCCCTTTTATGGCACTGCCCCGCCCACACAGACCTTGTCAAGTTGGATGCCAGGAATACATTTGAAGGATGATTTGCGTGTGCATAACAAAGTGCACACGCATGTGTAGTGAATATACATGCCACATGCAAATGGTGTGTGACATTCTACCACCCACAGAGGTGCAAATGGCCAAACACAGGCGTGACATGCCCTCTGTATGTGATCTGCTATACGAATGTGGACACTCCAATAGCCATGAGCTGAAATGCCTTGGCTTATGACTTCAACCTACTTAGCCTGCAAAGAACATTTTGTGTAGCTCTCGGAGACATTGGTTTACAACTGACGTGAACATTAATTCAGCCAAAGTAAATATAGTGCTGAGGAGAGGTGAGTACTGTAGGCATAGAGGTTTCCAGTCCCACAAACTGGCTTCCTCTGCCTAGTTCCAGCAGGGGTAGAAAAGGGGTAGAAAGATGGGTAAAGATTGGACACGACATGTCCAGTGAGTATCAGTTTTGGCATGTCACACCTGCGCACACTGAAGGAGAGAGGAATGGACAGATGTGGTACAAAGACAATAGTACATATGACAAGTTACTTGGAGAGTCAATTTATACTCCAATGAAGAGATAATTTAAGTACGATAGCCATATGCCCCTATCTAGTCTCGCGTGGCCAGCCCGTTGTCTGCCGTTTCCGTTGCGCTGGCGATGACGGCGAAACGGAAATGGCAGAAAACGGGCTGGCCACGCGAGACTAGCCCCAATCAGGGTGTTGAAATAACACAGAAGCCAATTAGTCTACACATGAAAGAAGGCAACACGCACAGTGAGATATCACTATGACTGGTGCTTTGTACATCGTCCTATCCAACTGACCTTCAACTCTGCTGCTAAGATCATCTGTCATGAAATGTGTACCACTACATTTCATCTTATCAGAGTGTTAAAGTTCACAGGTTTCTCGTACTACACACAGCCTTTTCTACTTGGCACCGCATCACGTGAGATGGCTACATTACATACGACAGGGGACGTGACTTCTCTTGTCACACCAACACACTGGCACACCTAGCACTATTGACAAACTCCACCCCTAGTCTCGTCCCCTGCTTACTTCCAACTCCCATTTGTAAGTCATAGGGATTCTACTTTGAATATTTGGTACTTATACATTTCACAACTGTCAATATCATGTCTAAATTTTAAAAAGCCAAAATACAGTGCACTTATATGTGTCATGTGTACGGTGGACAGCATGTCAAGTGAACTGGGGAGCCGGTGCTTCTCTAATGAATGCTCCATAAGGTAACATGTGGAATATCAGACAGGGAATTGTATTGTCAGCAGGATTTGCAACGACACGTATTCATAATTTATACACATAATTAGAAACATACAGACAAGGGGCACTGTCACATTTAACAATGGTGCTGTACACTAAACTCGGCCTAACTTTGTCGACTGCAGAAGGTAACAATACAGCTATCGCATTATTTCATAGCACTAACTTGTTGAATCTCACGGTGAGAGCGCTGAAAGTGTGGCTGGGCAGCTAAGGCACTTCCATTTCCATTTACAGAACAAGGTGGCCTTGGAGGAAAGGTACGTTCCACCCTTAGTGTCATTGCACAGTGTGGTAGTGTTGTCATTGCTAGAAATTGATGATATCAGGATACGTAGGTTACTCTAAACATGAGCTCACTCTGAAGCAAACCATCAAACAATTATGCTGTCAAATATTCCAGCTACATGTATCCTACAGCATCCTGCTATTACTGGCTGGCTGAAGCTTGCGAACACTATACATTGGTGATCCATTACCAAACAAGAACCAATAAGCAAAGACTGGGATAGGACTCTGAAGGCATAACACAGGACTGTACATAAACATTACATGAACATGTCCAAGTGACACCTATTTTGTCACAACATATGCTTCGATCACTGCACAGCCTAAAACATGCATACATGTTTGCATGCATGCAGACCTTGCACTCTGACACCAGTACAGTTCCCTGGCACCCACACACCTTGTCCCTGTCCTGTGGGTCGAGCTTGAGTTCTGTAATGAGATAACGTGCCACCTGACAGTGACCATACTGGGCTGCACAGTGCAGTACGGTATAAGAGTCATTTGTCTTCTCATGGACCCTTACTCCAAACAGAGGCAACAGAAACTGGATGACATCCAGACTTCCTTCTGCTGCAGCCAAGTGCATGGCATTGCAGCCCAACTACATCAATAGATCATAATTATACAGATGCAGGACACATGTAATAGCAGTCTATTATAAGAAACAGATGAGCAGGCATACTAAGGTCTCACACACACAGCAAGACAGGACAAGTGGGTAGCAATAGTGATGCTGAGCTGTACGGGGGGGGGGGGGGGGGTTGTGCAAATGGACAATAGCACGGAGGAGTGTAGGACTGCCGTGTAAGATCGCATTACATACATAGTTTCAGGTGTGTCACAGTGATCCCTACTTTCACAAGCATCACGTATTGCTCTTAGGTAGAATCAATGAACTCTGGTTTAGAATGCATTTAATGGATCCATTATTTGGTGGTTAGGAGAACACACCAACACAAAAGGTTTGTCTGTGTACGAAGGTGGTTCTATATGACAAATTGTAGTGTACTGTGACAAGTGCATGAGTAAGACGTACCGTGTCCTTCTGAAACAGATTCCCCTTGTACACGTTCACCAACTCTCTCACCACTGACAGGTGACCTTCGAGTGATGCCCACAACAGTGCTGTTTTCCCCTCCTACCAAAGGAGGCATAGTACATGAAACAAGCTCACTGTTGGTTACACGTATGCCACTCACTGCCCACTGTTGTCATGGTTACGTATATATACTGCATAGGTATGCTGACATGTAAGCATGGGAGTGAAATCCAACTATTTCAACAGTAGGCGAGCACTAACACAAGCATGCACACACACAAGGAGTGTGTGGTGTATTATCAAAATATGATACACAATTAGTGCCATATATTGCTGCTTTGAAGTAATAAATAAATACGTACACACACACTCACCTCATCCCGATCCTCTACAGTGGCTGTTCCACTGTCCAACAGCTTCCTCACTGTAGAGAGCTGACCGAGCCTTGCTGCTTCCACCACAGGAGGGCGACCTGAGACCTACACAGAGTGCAGCAGTGCCAGTGGAACACATACAGTGATAGTTGGAAGGGGAGAACCATCATGTTATGACAATAGGCCATGTCAAGGTGAACCAGTACACCTTATACCTGTGTCGGTGGTTGGCTGCCCCTGGTAGCTGCAGTCGGTCCTCCAGTGACTTGGCCTGGTACAGCAGACTGACGTGCATACATGGGGAGAGAGGGAGGACAAGGGTGACGTCGCTGTGTGGCAGGGCCTCTACAGATGTAAGCAACCAATCACAACTAGCACCAACACACTGCAAAATTCTGTAGACAGTCTCCAGTGGCAACAGTGAATGTGCATGAGCTGGTGCAGGTGACATGCGTAGGACAGCAGTGACTGTCACTGACAAGGTAGAGGGACTGCTGTGAGCATATTAATTAAGTAGCAAAGCAATATCCACACTGGATGACAAGATAACAAAACACAACCCATGTGGGAGGGGCATCACAACATGACAGTGAATAAGTGTGACAGTATGGACAACTTCCACAGATCTTCCACTCACATCCATTTCACAAAATTACAATTAACTGAGATTGTTACAGGGAAGGCACACAATGCAAGGCTTTCTTGGGGTTACTTCTGAGAGAGTAATGCTCAAACCACCCTAGCTACAGTTGGAACATTTCCACAAAATAGTTTAGGCAACACGTGCAGTGGCTCCAGTCAGCTTCACAGCACTTGGTGCGGCCTTAGCTAACACTGCCACCCACACAAGACCCTATTGTGTCCCACTACAGATATGACCACAGACATTTTCTCACAGTTTCTCCACGTGAGCCCTTGCTAGCTTCCTCCCTGATCCTGGCAAGCTCCTCCACTAGGGCACTACAGGAGGGGCGGCTGGAGGGGTCCTCCTGGAGACAACCTTCAGTGAGCCTCTGGAACAGCTCCTTCTCTTGCGGTGTGAACATCTCAAAGTAATGCTCTCTGCGTTGATGCTCTGTCAAACCGATCACCTTCCCTCCTTCTCTGCGCTTGGCGGGGCCGGGATCAGGCCACTGGTGGGTGAGGGTGCTAATCGCTACACACCCAAAGGAAAACACGTCCTCTTTGTCACTGAACTGGGCAGGAATCTCAAACACCTCGGGAGGCATGAAGGCTTGAGTGCCTGCAGGAGACAATGAGGGTACACGTGGATGGCTCTTTCTACAAATGCTGTACACACATGAACACATTGCAGTGAGTGCCTAGCAGTGTAGCAGTGGGGTACTATCTTTGCAACTACATACCGTTTGGCCGGAAATTTTGGCGGGGAATTTATTTTGGCAGGTTGGCGGTTTTGAGAGCAATCCGCCAATATTTCATCTGCCAAATAACTTCAAGTGTGATGTCATCATTATTGCAAAATCATAGCTTGTCCTGCAGCTAGACGCACCAGTCTAAATAGTCGGCATGGAGTTCACCATTAAAAGCTGCGTACGCTTCTCCAAAACGTTTTGTACAACGAAGGTAGGAGAAGAGTTGGATTGTCCGTCAACGCGAGGAAGGCGGTCCAAACGACGTGTACACAGTCGCTGTAAAGACCGACGCGACAAAAACAGTCAAGATTAAGCGTAACAACGATTTTTGTACTTTTCAGTTGCATTTCATCATCGATTTCGTCCTAACTGTGCGGATACTAGCTCACGGCCCGGTTAAATTCCCAGTGCGTTTGATTAGCCATTTTGTTATGAATATTATTATGGCTAAGAGACTGGCTCAACCGCCAAAGTAAATTCCGCCAAATGACATATTTTCAGCAATCTGCCAAACTATCTTCCCGCCAAAATTTCCGGCTATACGGCATGGTTTATGAGTTCTCTGTACGTTGGCCATTAATTAGGTACATAACTGTAAACATCATTATTCATTAGCACCATATTGTACACAGCATGCACCAATGAGAGAGGCTACTGGTCATTGAGTGTGCCGACCACGCCCCCAGCTGTTGCAGTGGGCTCAAAACACAGTGCTATCCTCAACCCTTGTGCCTGTCCTTGCTGGGTCAGTTGTGACCAGAGGGCACAGCCTGAACACCTGCTCACACACAGAGCACACGTACAATACACTGAGAAACAACAATGGAGCAAACCATGCAGGCAGGGCATGGTTTGCTCCACTGCTCCAGGCCAGGGGCAGCTTATACAGTGTTTGCATAAGTGGCCCTTGTCAACATGTGCTGCAGCCTTGGGAGACACCCTGTTTACATAACACACGCCCACACAGACACTACAACTATCAGTACACAGACTCAGGGGTGGAGGGGGCAGTAGTTGCACAAAGTGTTTGTGTTCAAATACAAAATACAGTTACATGTTGACCACTGCCACTCTTACCCTTGTCTTCACATTCAGGCTACAGCGGAAGCAGTTGAAGTGAGTAATTTATGCTGTGTACTGCAAGAGGTCAGTCTCTGCTACCTAGTCATGAGTGCACAAACACCCTCACACATATGCATGTCTATACACACGCGCATACATACATGCACACACACAGACAGACATGCACACACCTGGAACAAGTGACCCAGTCATTCTACTTCTGGTTGTATCAAGCACACGAGTGACTCCAAAGTCAGTGATCTTGGCTGCCTTCCATGTCTCAGTGTCGAGCAGGATGTTGTTGGTGGAGAGGTCGCGGTGGATGTATTCAAGGCTGTGGAGGTAGGCTAGGCCCAAGGACACTTGATGGAGGACGACGGCCTTTCGGTTGAGAGGGAATTGAGCCTTGGGGTGGTCCTCTAAGAAGCGCCGAAGACTGGTACTCAAACGCTCCATTACCAGCACGGGAAAGGGAGACGCCTGTTCGAACACCACGCCCAGCAGCTGCACAATGTGCGGGTGTCGCAGGTCCTTCCACGTTCTGCATTCGCGGATAAAGTCCCGAGATGCCTTGCTAATCTCTGCCGCGCCGGCTTGAGACACCAGTAGTGGGTGCACCCGCTTCGTAGCGCACGGCGTCCCCAGCCAGTTGGCCTCCCTCACTTCGCCGTACGACCCCCTCCCCAGCTCCTTCCCCGTCTCCGTCACACCAGAGAGCGAGAGAGCGGCGAATTCGCGCTCCAGTCCGCTCAAAGACGAATCCATTGCACGGCTCAGCGAGACGGGAGACAGCTGGCACAGCTAAACTCTGCGGGTGGCAGGAAGAAGCCCATTTAGGGGCGGCAATGTCGTAGACATCCTTTGGTTGCAAAAACATTTGGTATGTGACTCGATCTACGTAGCTATTTCAAAACAACAGTTCAAGTGTGCTTTAAGTAATTAAGTATCTCGATATGGAGATTACCTTGACTACTCAGCACTCGATCGGATCGATGGACAAGAGATCGATGGACGAACACGCCCTTTAAGTTCACCCCTCAACACTGTGACTGCAGAGACTGATTATGGCGTAGGGAGGTGGTATCAGTCTAGTAGTGTGCGTATGTGTAAACTGTAGCTATATAGGCATTAGGCACTATGCTTGTGTGATACATAATGAATTGGTGTGCTACATGAACTGAAGTATGCGTCTGGCAAACACTCCATGTAAAGTCTATCTTCTCCCCTCCTCTCATCTCCCCTCCGCTCCTCCTACCTTCTCTTCCACCTGTCAGGTGAGCTCTGTCCTCTGGTGTTGCAGTCCAGTGTGGTGAAGGACTTCAGGAAGTTTGTGGAGCAGATGTCTGACCACGATGACCTCCTGCAGTCTGTCTGCTGGACAGTGTCCCATATAGCATTAGCCACTGATGGTTAGTGGCCATGTGGAAGGGGGGGGGGGGGGTAATTGGAGGCTGAGGTATGTACTATGCTACTAGCTGTGTTCACAGGTATCACATTTTAGCTGCCTCCTCAGCCTATTGCTTTAAACGCTGGTTGACACATTTATGTGTCATAACGGAGCACGCGAAATTTAAGTTGCTTTCCTGGCACTACAAACTTGGAGCAGCTACTTCTGCTACAGGGGTCCTGTAGCAATGCGAGAGCTTTCATACGGCGTACCTATCCGGTCTTCTCGTCGCCCGCACGGCGAACAATTAAGCCGGTACCATGCTGACACCTTCTTCCTCGACGAAAGTAGCCGTCCACATTCGCGCGCGCGGGTGCATACAAAGCGGCCAGAGTCAAAATCGACCCCACAATCATACGGGATGACAGCCGTAGACTAACCTTCAGCTTCGCGCCCCGCACTTACGTTTGACTTCACGCCAATCTTCCTCGACCGCACGAGCTGTCTCCATCGTTGCTTCCGTTGCATTTAACAACGGCAAAGAACAAGAGCTACCAAGAATCCTCCTGGATCACGGACATACATGATAAAATCCTTACTGAATCAGTTTCGGCTGTAAGAAAGGACTATAAAGTGTAATACGCAACGATATTGGTTCTTACCTAGGCGGCGCCATTTTATCTCCGGCGTTGGGGGGTCGGCGCGAATTATAATGTTCGGCACTAAAGGGTTAAGGGCTAATAATATTATGACACATAAATGTGTCAACCGGCATTGAAGGGTTAATCCCTAACACAAAGGCATTCAATTCCTGAAAACAAGTGGTCACTCTCCATCATGTTTGGGCAGTTCTGTGTTGTCTCAAGATTGAAGGTCTTATAGCCTTCTCTGGTTCCAATGTCATAGCTCTAGCCGTGTATTCAGCAACACACACAGTCTATATTGACAAATGGCAGTAATCACTGGATATTACGCCAACCTGACCAGGTCAGTATAACTGATACCATGGCCAGGGGACATGAGGTCCAATTTGCGACAACCAGTGATCGCCTCCCCAGTCATCCCAAAAGATGGAAGAGCCACAGACAGCTGTTTCGCCCTGATTGGGGCTCATCAGTGTGGCGTACTGATGGTTGAACTGGATGAGTGGCTGCTTCTAAATCCACCCCAAGTGAAACACTTGTGGTTTCATTAGAAACAGGTAGAGGCTAGCAGTCAGGCGTGACTGAGCGCTCTGTAGGCAAATGGGGATGGCTTTTGGGATGACTGGGGAGGCGATCACTGGTTGCCGCAAATAGGACCTCGTGTCCCCCTGGCCATGGTATCAGTTATACTGACCTGGTCGTAATATCCAGTGATTTGTCACTGCATGCCATTTGTCACTAATCCCCAGCACTGGGCAATGTGCACAAATCCCCATTTGCCTACAGAGCATTAGCAGCTTCTGAGCTTGGCTGTGGCTCGTGGATGCACACACGTATAGGTATGGTGCAGGTGCTTAGTAGCGAAGTCGCTTCGTTACAGTTGTAGTTTCAGTGTGCGCAGTCACTCTCTAGTAGTTAGTTATGCCACAGTGCCGTATAGAGAGGCATCCTTACTATGTTGATCTAAATGGTTAAGAAGGTGAGCACTCCCATTATCAGTGTGTGTGTGTTTGTGTGTATGTGAATGTGTGTGTGTGCTTAATGGACTCTGTTTTCGGTATACAGCCCTTAGAAACCACAGAAGTGTATAGCAGACTATACTAGTTATGCTCTGATTGGTGGATGGTGTGGATGTTTTCCACTGGTGTGTGTGCGGACATGCATGGTGTAGTGGTGCTGTACGTACGTATGTAGTTTGGCAATGCTGTGAGATGCAATAAAATCATATTTGTCTACATTATTCTTATATACAGCCATGCACGTCCAAGTTATACTGTCACACATGTATATACTGTTGTGTTTGAGGCACTATCAACTTTGATACTACTGGTGAGTCCAACCTGGTCTTCAGCAATCTGACCAAATTACATTATGCCATTACAGCCATGCACGTCCAGGTTTTATCTGTATACTGTCACACGTGTACGTACTGTTGTGTTCAAAGTACTAAATGTTGTTTATAATAATATCTCCATGCACCACTAACTATACATGCATGACTTGTGTGTGTGTCCATGACACTTTGTGTGACTCTTATGCCACAGATACCATGTAGGGAGACACCCTTACCATGTTTATCACGTGTCAGTTAAAAATGGTGAGTACTCTAATTAACAGTGTTTGCATCTCTGTCTATCTGTGTGTGCATGACACTTTGTGTGATTCCTATGCCACAGATACCATGTAGGGAGGCACCCTTACCATGTTTATCTTAAACATGTCAGTTAAAATGGTGAGCACTCTAATTAACAGTGTTTCGCATCTGTGAGTGTGCGTGTGTGTGTGTGTGTGTGCGTGCATGTGTGTGTGTGTGTGTGTGTGTGTGTGTGTGTGTGTGTGTGTGTGTGTGTGTGTGTGTGTGTGTGTGTGTGTGTGTGTGTGTGTGTGTGTATGTGTGTGTGTGTGTGTGTGTGTGTGTGTGTGTGTCATGTATACAATATATCAACCAATCAATCAATCAATATTTGAGTGCATCATGCCACACGGCACTAGGGCACAAGCTGGCCCAAGGCAGCACTATACACAAACAACCCACATATTCACAAAAAAGACTGTTGATTTAGATAATGTGTCCTTCACATATATAGTATACAATTCAGTTTACAATTCAGTCAAGGGCTCGTAGGGTATAGGGAGTTCAGTCCGGCACTATGTGCCAAAACTCGTCTTCCACATAGTGTGAATAGCCACTGCTGTTTGTGGTTGTGGCAAGCCAGGCACGGGATTCTTGCCGTGCGTGGTATCTTCATCAGAATTGGAGGAATGATCATGATATTGTTTGAATAATGCCTCACGATGTCCAGTCCAGACTGGGCACCTGATCATCCAATGGACCACATCCTCCACCTCTCCACTGTCACACTATTTACATACTCTTTTCTCTCTTCAATCCATACCATCTGCCCGTCACCATTTGGAACGGTGCAGTACCTCCCCTCAGCTTTATCAAGACCCTCTTCTCACTTTTCATCTTCACATTTGCGCAACTAGATTCCTCTTCATACTCCGCAATCTTCTTCAGCATCGACAGCTTTGGTTTGTTTTCTAATTCCTGACTCCATTCTTTTCTTACTCTGTGCTGAAGGTGACAAGTACATTGGTTTCTTATTTCTTGTTGTTGCCATGGTGATGATGAACAGACTAAAGTCAGGTGACCCTGTACGAGGACGGTCCTCTTGATGTTGTGTGCACTGCTCTCAGGTCCTCCCCCAGTCATGCAGGGGTGCAGTTCACTGGCAGCTGCCTGCAATGAGCAATCTCACCAGAGCAGGTATATATGTACATGGCTACATGTGAGGCAATATGTGTGTGTGTGTACGTGCATGTGTGTGTGTGTGTGTGTGTGTGTGTGTGTGTGTGTGTGTGTGTGTGTGTGTGTGTGTGTGTTTGTGCTTGGTGTATATACGTACATACCCCAAAATTCATATGCATTGCAGATTTGCTGTCATAATTCTTGCAGAGTTGCTGCTGGAGTCTATAGTTGAGCAAGGTGCGGTGGACCTGCTGTGCAGCTCCCTCTCTGCCATGAGAGGGACCAGGGAGTGCAGGCGGTGGCCTTGAGGACACTGGTCCTCCTCATATGCAGAAGACAGTAAGGCAGTGTGTGTATATGATGATATTAATAATTAGTAGTTGTGAAAGCAAAAAATAAGGATCTTCAATAATTTTATAACATTATTATGCATTGCTTAGTGAGCTTGCATGTACTTGTATTCACAGATAATATATAATATTGTGTTATACTAATAAATAACCATTGATTGATACAGCAAGTTTTAAAGGTACTACAACAACTCCAAACATGCATGTGTGTATAGAAAATATATTATTCTAAACGACAAATATATGTAGTAAACTCTTAACTCTTAACCTCTAAATCAATTTTAGTATGTACTCTGTTTCATGTACCTGGTACGTACATGCTGACACGTACTATAAGTGCTCGCGTGATCATTAAATATTGTCATATACGTATACAGTGCCTGCATGAAGTATAATATTATAATTATGATGATAATAGTAATACTATGCTATCCACTGCTGTTGGCTAAGGTGAAAGAATATGCTGTAACTATAGCTATACACATGCAACTGCAATTGTCATTGCTGTTACTTAGGCCTCTCATGTTAAAGGAGCTCTAGGGACAAATGCCACAAAATGCTCCCATGGATTGAATTGCTATTGGCTGGGGTGAAAGAGCAGGCGCTACCTATATATAGACAACGGCATGCAGTTGTGTCTTTCCTATTCTCTGCCATGCACTGCATGCCCCACCTTCTGGTGGCACAGCAGGCTACAGAGGGGCAACCGTGTCTGGGCTGTATGGTGTGAAACTGTATGTGTCCCAAACCATGCAGATATATTCCCACTCACTCAAGGGACGACTGTGGTCCTGGTGTGTCTTCCATCGATGGCACATGCTCACGACCTGACCCATTACTGCAGCTGGATCCAGATAATTATGTACAGTACATATATGCCTGACCTATTAGATATTTATACAAATAATGCAATTATATAATTATAACCTTTCTGTAACTGCCATATATTAAATTGCGCTACATACGATACAAAAGTAAGTTCAAATATACAGGCACTAGAAATCTCATTTCTACAGGAACCATACCTATACTACACATTATACAGTGTACATATTGTGTTATACTAATAAAGAACCATTGATTGATTTAAAGCTACTACAAACAACTCCAAACATGCATGTGTGTACTGCAAAGGTATTATTCAAAACAAAGTAAAAGTAAACTCTTAACTCTGAGACATCTAAATGAGGTAATGTGTGTATGTGGAGGGAGAGAGATGGACGAGATGAGGACATTGTTCACACACACACTCTACCCCGCCATCACACATTGGCATCCTAGCACTTAGATGCAGACTCCAACTGCCAGTGCCCAATCTACTGCAGACCAGAGAAGGGCTACAGTCATTCTGTCCATCTTTACTCAGTCTCACTACTCGAGACTAATGAGCCCTGCTCCTAATGGCATTGGGTGGCACTGTGAGGTGTCCTGTGTACACTGGGTGACTGGCAATAAGTGAAGGTGGAGGGAGTGCAAAGAGAACTGGGTGCTGCATGGTGGGAGGAGCGGGTGGGACTAGGGCAAAGGAAAATCCCCACTACACCACTGTATAGTCCCTACACACTAACGCTACCAGTTTAAAAGGTAGACAGGTGACACCAGGTGCATAATGTGGGGATGAGTGAAGAGAACACTCCGGCACTGTAGAGTGGGTGGTGCTCACCTGATGCGGTCACTGGAGGTCAGAGAATCCTCCCTCTTGTTGCAGATACTTCACTACGTTGTGCTTCTGTTTTTCAACAGCCCAGTCCAGACATGTTTTGCCTGCATTGTCTTTGCTTAACCTGTGTTGACCAAACCTTGGAAGGAGGTACTTTACCACATCAAGGTGGCCGTTACCAGCAGCAAGGTGTAGGGCATTGACACCATCCTGTTAGTGCAAGATGGAAACACTTATGATTACATGAACACACACACACACACACACACGTAGGGCTCTCAGGCTGGATGCAGGACAGATGATCGTGAATGTTATCATCTGCGAATTCGCATGCAGCTTTAATGTGTGGCCATTAACATCATCACAAGCTGAAGTTAGCTGAGTACTATTGACCTTGGTCAGGCCTTCATATCAGCCTCTTGGCTTCGTCTAGTTTGATACATATCATTGTGTACCCTCGGATTGACATTTATGTCTATATCACCTCTGTACAGATGGCACAGTACATCTTAATGTGCCTGATATTTGTGCTGCTTGTACTTAACACTTTATAGGCACTTAGATTTCCATTATCATTACCATACCATTACAATCGCACAAATGCACTATTCACCACAATCTGAATCACACACAGAAGGATGCATATGCACTACTCACATTTGACTTGTGCAGCAGGTCTGCTCTGTGCTGCTCCACCAGTTCCCTCACCAGGGCAAGGTGGCCACCTGCTGTTGCCACCAGGACAGCTGTCCAGCCACGCTGTGAACATGACATTGACCATGCATTTATGCCACATACTACACATTCCACAGTACATTTGTCCGTGTAGACCGGCCACATCAGTAGCTTCTACTACAGTACTGGAATGTTTAAGACCAGTCAATTCAGACACTGTCGGTGGACATTGGAGCTGGGTGCACACTCACATTGGTCACTTCATCAAGCGTTGAGCCACTGTCCAGGAGCATTTGCACTACATCACTATAACCATTGCAGGCCGCCCTTAACAGAGCAGTGAAACCCCACTGTGCAAGGAAGAGAACAGCGCTAGCATTGCATTATGTGTATTGTTAACAAGATGTTGAGGTTGTGTGCGTGCATGTGTGTGCTGTGCATGGGCATGCGTGTGATGTGTATCTGCATGAGTTGCATATGATGGCAGGAGGTGATCAAGTGGTCCTGCTGGTGGAACAGCTGCTGACCTTTCATCAGTGCAGACATTAAACATTAGGTTGCTTTACAAAGTAGTAGAGTATGCCAAAGTCCACAAGTGCTGATGTGTTTGCTGTTATGTATAATCTTGTGTGTGCTTAGAATGTCGCATGCCACACATACACATGAATATACATACATCAGATACTGCTATGCTTTGTGATGCAGGAGTCGACATACATACTGTATAGTGCATGACATTAGATATATTTATATACAAATTAACACAAACAACTCATAATGTAAATACATTGTCATAGTCCCCCAGCACAGTCCCCCCCCACACACTCACATAATGTATTGGTAAAGCCAAGAAGTGGCAATTGAGTCAAGACAGGCAACATGCAAGAGCCAAGATTAAAGGAGACACGAAAGGTATACAAGGTATCGAGGATGATCTATCATGAAATGTGTAGCATAAGCTGCCAATTACTGACCACCTTTCAAAATTCAGGCTATTTCTACCGAACAAGACCCTGCAAGCTTCATTCTTGCAACGATCGATAGTACCATCTGTACAATCAAATTTCAGAAAGGATGCACATTCTGTTTTGAAGTGAGAGTCAAAACAGTTGATGCAGTGATTGACCAATTACCTGTATAAATCCCTATGCCAATTATCGGCAGATTTTGAAAGTTTTGTTTATATCTTAGCTTTGGAAAGCCACCTGAAGGTTAGTATTAGCTTGAAGATCAGAAAGGCTAAGCAACGCCAACTTGGAGTTGCATTTGAAACGATTAGCGAACTGTACGCGTACATGCAGCCACAATTCCGTTCTGCTATGCGATTTTACACCTTGCACAACTATTTATTCCTCTCTACTAGACAATGGAAGCTGCACAAACCCAGTCACAAACGTTTACAAACATAGAAGTGCAGGCAAAAATAAAGGCAAGCACATAGCTAGAGATATTTCACGGAATTGTGTGTCTAGCGTACTACCACGAGCAAGCGCCGAACGCACAAAAAACACACACTGGCGATTACATGAAGCTTGTGAAAGGGCCTTTACTTCTGAAGTATTCCAACGTAGAACAGACTAGCACGTAGCTACTTGAACAACGATTTCATCTGCTAGGCTGCCATATTCATTCGTTCACAGCGATAATACGTCATATGCTACTCTGTTTTGCTTCGGAAGCTAGTTGTTTCTAACTGGTCGATAATATGTACTAGCCGATAATTGGCAACGTACGCTACCATTTGTACATGTGCTGCTCTAACTCTGCTGAAATGTGTACCACTATATTATTTCATCTTATCAGAGTGTTAAAGTTCACAGGTTTCTCATAACTACACACATACAGGGTACATGACTTCACTTGTCAACCAACACACTGCCACACCTTGCACTATTGACAAACTGCCCCACTCCTAGTCTCGTCCCCAGCTTACTCCCAACTCCCATTTGTAATGGGGCAAGGTGCACTGGTAATTTTGGTTGCAAACTATGTCCGCTTCAATTGCAAATATGAACCTTACTATACAGGTGGGGAAGTCTCAGGGATTCTACTTTGAAAATTTGGTCCTCAGTCTCGGAAATTTCACAGCCAGTGCTTCTGCAATGAACACTCCAGAAGGTAACATGTGGAATATCAGATAGGGAATTGTATTGTCAGCAGGATTTACTTATTCATAATTTATACACATAATTAGAAACATACAGACAAGGGTCACTCAGTTGACTGTAATGATACAGCTATCTCTATCTTTCATAGCCCGTTCACAGTGAGAGCATTGAAAGTGTGGCTGGGTAGATATGGTGTTTCCACTCGCAAAACAAGGTGGCTTTAGTGAAAAGGTATGTTCCCCCCTTAGTGTCATTGCACAGCATGGTAGTGTTGTCATTCCTAGAAACTGATGATGCCATACCTAGTTGAGCTGCACACCGGCAGGCTACTCAAAACATTAGCTTACTCTGAAGCAAACGATCAAACAATTATGCTCTCAAATATTCCAGCTACATGTATCCTACAGCATCCTGCTATTACTGGCTGGCTGAAGCTTGTGAACACTATACATTGGCGATCCATTACCAAACAAGAAGCAGTAAACAAAGAGTGGGATAGGACTATGAAGGCATAACACAGGACTGTACATAAACGTGTCCACGTGACACCTGTTTTGTCATAACATGCTTCGCTGCACAGACTAAACCATGCACACACGTAGACCAACACCCCATGCACCTTGTCCCTGTCCTGAGGGTCCATCTCTAGCTCTTCCATGAGGTAACGTGTCACCTGACAGTGACCCTTCTGGGCTGCCCAGTGCAGCATGGAATAGGAGCTATTTGTCTTCTCATGGACCTTTGCTCCAAACAGAGGCAGCAGGAACTTGATGACATCGAGACTCCCACCTGCTGCAGCCTTGTGCATGGCATTGCGGCCGCCCTACAGGGGTAGCATGCAAACTGTTACGCTGTTGTGCAAGTTGCAATAAGATGAGAAAGGTACATGGGGGTCGAGTATAAGACTGCAGTTTCAGGTATGTCACAGTGATCTCTACTTTCACAGGTGTGTCACATATTGCTCTTAGGTAGATTCAATGAACTGTTTTATGAATGGATCCCATTAATTAATTGGATTGTAATATTTGGTGGCATGGAGAACCTACCAACACAAAAGGTTTGTCTGTGTACAAAGGTGGTTCTATATGACAAATTGTAGTGTACTGTGACAAGTGCATGACTAAGACGTACCTTGTCTTTCTGAAACAGATTCACCTTGTACACCTTCACCAACTCTCTCACCACTGGCAGGCAACCTTTGAGTGATGCCCACAACAGTGCTGTCATCCTCCTCTACCATAGGAGGCATAGTACATGAAACAAGCTCACACGAGGAGTGTATGGTATTATCAAAAATGATACACAATTAGTGCCATATAGTGCTGCTTTGAAGTAGCGTCATGTCACACAAAAGTGTTTGACGATGTGATTGTACGTAAATGCTAAAATGGAAAGATATGCTTACTTTTCTATTTTCAGTCACAACTCACTGCCGTTCTTGCTGTGACATGTCAAGCTAGGAGCTGTACTTAAAAATCCCATCATCAAACACCTAAACTACAATGTATTAGCTATCCATTCATGGTACTGGCTATTGCTCAGATTTCAAATATCCCACTGGGCAAAGACATAAACTCCGTGTACGACTCAACCATGTTCTTGGCTGACTTGTCACATGCCCGCATGTGGACATCACGTGACTTGATCTGCTGGATGTCTGATTTTGCCAAAAAAAGGGGCGCGCTGAAGTTCTGGATCACTAATCAACGTGGAAATTTGTATGTTCCCACCACTGGCGCACTAATATATCGTCGCCTTTGGCGATATCCCCCGCCGTGCGGTTCGCCCACCCCGGCTAACAAGTCGGGCCTACGTATACATGAATAGGTCTCGCACTAAGCGTGTGCCGCACCCGTGATCCGCCTACACATTTCCGTACGAATATAATTAACGGCTAAGTTGACCGCGAAACTTTTGACATGTCACACCTGTGCACCTTGTCAATAAGTGCCATACATTGCTGCTTGAAGTAGCGTCATGTAAACACACTCACCTTATCCCGATCCTCTACAGTGGCTGTTCCACTGTCCAACAGTGTCCTCACTATAGAGAGCTGACTGAGCCTTGCTGCTTCCACCACAGGAGGACGACCAGAGACCTACACAGAGTGCAGCAGTGCCAGTGGAATACATACAGTGATAGCTGGACGGGGAGAACCAACATGTTATGGCAATAGGCCATGTTAAGGTGAACCAGTACACCATATACCTGTGTTGGTGGTTGGGTGCCTCTTGTAGCTGCAGTTGGTCCTCCAGTGACCTGGCCTGGTACAGCAGACTGACATGCATACACGGGGAGGGAGAGAGGACAAGAGTGACCGTTCTGTGTGGCAGGGCCTCTACAGATGTAAGCAACCAATCACAACTACGTAGCACTAACGCACTGCAGCATAGACAGTCTCCAAGGCAGTGGCAGAAGCCTTCACATACGTGTGTTTACATACATTCATGATGTACAATGTCACAAGATGTCCAGCTAGTCAACAGATATGCACACCTTGTATGCATTAATTTTTAACATAAGACACAGTTAAGTATGGATCATATGAGGCTAAATTTAACTTATTGTTTACATGTTCCTTGTATAGGATCTCACTGGATGGAGGTCATGTGACCCACACTGATTGTAAAAGGCACCGAATTCAATTACTGACCTCTCCTTGCCTCAGTTCCTGTTGGACACGAGTGGGAGAGGTCAGTTAATTGTCCATGGATATCAAAAGAGCACCTCTGATCTCTCTGACAATTTTCGTTTTCGTTACTAGTTATACTTGTAGTATTGTACAGTATAGGGTCAATCGAGGAGAGATGGATCGTCAGCTTGCACTCGTTTGGTTACTCGTTTTCTGCCAACGTTTGCACGGAAATGCAGATGGGGATTTGTACACATTACCCAGTGTAGGGGATTTGTGACAAATGGCAGTAATCACTGGATATTACACTAGGGGGACACGAGGTCCTATTTGCTCATCAGTGTAGTGTACTGATGAGCCCCAATCAGGGCGAAACAGCTGTCTGTGACTCTTCCATCATTGGTTGAATGACTGGGGAGGTGATCACTGGTTGCCACAAATAGGAGCTCGTGTCCCCCTGGCCATCGTATCAGTTTTTACTGACCTGGTCAGGTTGGCGTAATTGCTGCCATTTGTCATCACAAATCCCCTACACTGGATATTCTGTACAAATCGCCATCTGTCTACAGAACGCTCAGTCACGCCTTGACTGTTAGCCTCTACCTGTTTCTATTGAAACCACAAGACGACTACTGTAACCCTGGCTCATGTGCACTGAGGATTAATGACATATGCACAGCGCAATCACGTACCTCATAAGTCCTTTCTTCTTGTTGCACTAGAGTGGTCAGCTCACTCTGCTTGGACAGCAAGAGAGCACCAATTGAGGGCTTCATAGAAAGAGACAGCATGAGCGTGTGAGGGTAGATAGGAAGGCATGCACACTTCATACACACAGGTGCATGAAACATCTTATCAATCATAAATTTCTGCTATCCACTATATAATCAATAATTCATTCAATGTATGGAGTGTAGTAATATGCTCAGCTGCTGGATAAGCAACAGTGGCAACCTTGTAAGAGGATCGCATGCATGTAGCCACTCAAGCACGGACTTAAGCACACAAAATAAGAGTACGTTATATGAAGGTGCACCTTTGTAAGCTGTTCAATGTCACTCAGAAGAATTTCTAGCTGCTTCATTTGCTTTTCATATTTCTCAACTTCTGCCTCCAAATCGGATCTCACTTCTTCCAGCACCTTAATCTTCTCCTTGAGCTCGGACTCCTTGGTCCTTGACAGTGACTGCTCTTGAGTAGCTGTGTCCTGTTGTGCACAAAAAATGTGCTCAAAAGTGATACACACAATAAAGGCCCCGAAAGTGCATGTTTACCTGTGGACTCAACTGCTCTTTCAGACGGGTCATCTCCTCCTGTTGCTGTCTCTCAACCTCCCGGCTAGCCTCCAGCTTGCTTTTAAGAGCCACGTTGTCCATGAAGAGGTTGGCCACCTTCCGCTCCAGGTCCTTCACCTTGTCCTCCAGTTCACCCACCTTGGACTGCAACTCATCAGTTGCACTGACATCACTGCCCTTCGGTGGAACGACTGCCTCCTCAGACTGTACATGGGAGCAGATAAGGCATCACTAATCACATTATATAAACATGCTTAGGCACCTAATGCAGAAATGAACTCTTACATGACAACTGGTTCAAGCTACAAACCAGCATGTGGTCTTGTCTTAATTCCTTTTCACACTTGTACAAAACTCCTAATCATGTGCAAGGTGACAGACCTTGGTAGATTGCTTGCAAGTTGCCACCTTTACTATATATGTTACCATGTTCTGCCTATTGCTAAACATAACATATAACTGCAGAGAGGCATGCGTGAGTGAGTGAGTGAAGCAAAGGCTAAGTGTGCACCACTCGAGATATAAATATTTGGCCCATCTATGGCAGCTGGTCAGGTGGGCTACTTCACATCTAGGACACGCTTTCGCTCATGTGTTCGCATCTACAGATCAATCCATTTGTGAGAAGAATGCAGGAGCTGTTTAGAGCATGTAGTGCATGCAGTGGCCTATAACCCATAAATGGTGTCTGGAATTCGCCAGGGCCTCCAATGCAAGGGGCTAGTCTGGATAGCTAGACCGTTTCACTTAACCGCCTGAGGTGCAAAAGGGAAGGGACCGTCTAGCGATAGTAACGATTAGTTCACACCTTCACATTATCAAACTTACACCTCGTGCGTCGATGATACGACATATGGTCCGCCCCAACTACACAGGAGTAATGTAGCATATCGATCGCTATAGCACTCCTGCGTAGTTGAGGTGGGCCATACGTTGGATGGACTAGATCCAGGATTCCAAGGCGAGACTGAGCTCCCGCAGGCTACAAATACTATTAGCATGACTTCCTGCCAGTAGCATCTGATTGGTCGATTAGGTGTGAACTAATCGTTACTGCCGCTAGACAGTCCCTTCCTAGCCCAAAGCGCCCCGGCAATTACATGTTCTAGCTAGCCATACGGTACGGTGCATAGAAAACATGACGGTAATTCCATTTGCCAGTTAGCGCTTTTCGTCGTTACCGCTCCTTTAACTGTCAATATTTTCGATTACCTGTTAGCGTTTAACCGGTAAAGGTTAATGGAAAACCGGAAACTGTTATCGGCTGACGTTTTCATACCTATTCTCGGCTCAGATCAGAAAACGCTGAATTTGGGGACGCTGTGAGACCTGCTCTTTTGAGACACTGTTACGCTGCCATACATGGAGTACACACCTCTGAAGACACTACTATTTGGAGCCGTTTGAAAAACTTGGAGATGCTTGGTCAAGCACCTGACCTTTCGGAGAGACTTGCGAATCGGAGCCGAATAAAGAGGTCTGCACATTGTCATCACCGACATACAAAGACAGCGGTTCAGTGCGCTACGATGGGAAGGAGTGCGTAGAAAGTCTCTCCAAGGTATGCAGAGAAAAGAGCGCGACTGGAGCGCTACAGATCGGTGAGAGTGTCACCGTGAAGACGAAGTCACGCATATAGTTACACCATCCGCTGCATGCAATACCTTGATAAGACGATTCTCTGTCGCGAAAACTGAAAACTGCTCCTACGCAACTCGCTACCAGTTAACGATTAAACGTTACTAGCTACCGATTATCAGTTCACCGTTCGCGTTTGCTAACGATAATTGACGAGAACTGTTACCAGTTTTTGGGTAACGCAATGTTTTCTATGCTCCATACCGTACTAGCAAAGTGCTGGATGATGACACCAAAAAAGATGCTGCAATTGTTCAAGCATATTGCACAACAAGGCGAGGCATGTCTTATTTGCCATGCGTATACCTTGCTATTGTACATTCAGGGCTGGATGAAGGCTGAAATTTGGATTCTTTATTCACTGAAAAGATATGCATGTTCCAAAAATGGATGACTTCTGCTAGTGAAGATGTAACCCAAACATTGTGGTTGCCGTACAGGTGATAAAGCAAGATGCTAAGTGTACATACTACTACATACAAATGCATTAGCTAAAGGAGCTTTTGTAGCTAGCCAGCTAGCTAGACTCCCTAAGTCTGGCAGTGTGTAACCTCTGGCCAGCTTTAGAGAACTACCGTGAAATTGTGCAGTGGGATGCCTTAAGCCAAACTGCCAGGCTGCTTAGATCCCCTGATGGTCTCATTTGTAGCTATGGGGCCAATAGCTAGGTAACTAGCTAGCTAGCTACTAAGAAGAACGGAGAATCTAGCCAACAACAGTGGTGTCATCAAAGTACCGTCGTAAGGGCGCAGTCAAAAGATCGCCGTCAAAAAGGCTATCAAAGGAGCAACTTTAAAGGGACACTGTGGCAGAGAAGCCCACCTTTGGCGGGCTCTCTGCTTGTTCTGTATAATGTACGTAGAATATTGGAATGGCCAATTCAACTTGATGTAATTAGCATGATTGTATGATTGCCTGAGTGTATTTCTGTTCATGCTGCATGATTTACCCTGTGCAGGCCTGCAATTAATTGGTTTTTGTAAATTGCTTTGGATTGATTGATGCTCGACTGTTCGAAGAAGTGTGTTTCGTGTCCTTCTCCCGCCAGATCACTGTGTATCCTTGATCACAGGAATAGCTACCTATGGATAGATCAGGCTGTCCATCACAGAAACTTACATGTGTGTCCGGGATCTCAATGTCTTCTGATTCTGGAACTGGACTGTGCAGGTCAGGTTCAAGGTCACCTGAATGGGAGCCACACATTACAGCAGATCTCATGATAGGCATGTGCACAGCCTCACATCACCACCTGCATGCACTACTGTGCTCTAGTGTCTCAAAATTATGCATAATTATAATAACAGTGAACACCATCCAGTACTCTTGGCCTTGGACGAACAACTGACACTGGTCTGTGATCGAATGGAATACCTACTATCTCCAAATGCCAGCTGGGTTTGGATCAAATGTAAGCAGTGCAGAGCGTGACACCACTATTGTGTCTGTGCTAGAAAACCTATTCAGCATACCCCCATACATCCGTACTTTAAACATGCCCTAACTCCAAATCCACCATTTCGATGTCCGCGTTGTAGAAACACAGGGGACAGCCTCATACACACACTAACCATCGGAATCCCAGTGTTGCTCAATCCTTTTGGTGCTGAGAGGTCGACCAGACAAAGGATCCTGAATGTAATACAGCAAACTGGTGATAATATACTGTCACAGCAAGTCTTAATGACAATGACAGCCACAACACTTGCAACTGTAGGACACTGTTGCCCCAATACCATAAATTGGAGAATGCCCCATGTTATATATAATTTTATAGTTGTCAAACTGTGCTGCAAGTGGCAGAGACAAGGCACTGTCACACAGAAGTGTCCGCCTCTGAAAACGGTCCCCCTGAGGTTTTGGACAAGTGATTGCTGAAGTACGTTCCACCTTAACTGAATACGCTGACATTGGCAGAAATAGCAATAGGACATGAGGAGGGTCATGAGATGGCAACCACCACGCTGCAGAAAACTGTCCAAGGTTACCAAAGAAGGCTAACAATGGTGTGTGTGTGTGGGGGGGGGGCTGCTTCCAGGAGGGGATGTGACACTAGAAATGTGTGCCATTGTGCCATGCAATGTGGACCAAGCAGTGTGCACTGTACACATGCACAGCTCCCTACCTTGGTGTTGGGGTCAAGCAAGCAGTACGTCTGGTAGGGGAGGACCTGTGTGAAGCATGTATACAGAGCAATGAGACCATTGGAAGTGATGATGTAACATGAAGTAGGTGGACTGACAGCATGACAGTAATTGATAGACACCAACAACCACAGGCATAGTTAAAGTCAGAATTTGAAACTTTTTGAACCTGGATTGAAGTGGATTACCAGTGTGTTCACATAGGCGTACATACGTCTAGCCAGTGACATACTAACACTTCATAAGTACGGTGAAAGTATTTTGTACAAATCATTGTGGTCACTGGTGATTTTACTTGTACTGGGCTAGTGTGGAGGGATTTCCAGAGTTTCAACAAAAGAGTATATGCAACATGCAGCCTCGAGGCACTGGAATGTATTTAGTCCACATACCATCCCTTCTCTGTCATATTACAAATATGGCATACTGTATTCACTCAAAAATTTACATTCTAATTTTTGTCAGGAACAATATTCATTCAAGTGTGTTCTAATCCTGCCAAATTTGCTGCCTCTCTAATGTCCGCCATTTGACTCTAATACTTGTCACATCTGACAGGAATTAAGCAATACGTTTTACTATTTGCCACAAAATGTCCACGCAGAGAGAGAGGACGTAGCCAACAAAGAATATCCCTTTCTCATGTTCGCTTCCTACGTACATACATAGGTGTAGGCAATCAAAAGGTTGTTGTTATTTATTTTTTGTCTTTGCAGTTCAACTATGGACTTGAGTGGTCATACATCGCATTGAGACCATAACTGTGATTGCATGGTCATGGCGAAAGAGGCCTTTATCACAAAGGAGCCAAAAGTGCTCTAACAATTCGCCTTGGTTCCAGTACTTCTTCTGTAAAATCAAAATTTTTGTCACTTCGGCAGTTTTTTTTTCCTTCCTTCGAGCTCTAATGGTCTTCCCACCTCTTCCCATATTATCGAAAACATTAAATAATGGTATACTATACAGTAATTATTAATGCATCCAAGTGTATAAATACATCAATACATTGGTTGCACAAAACAAATAGCATCTGTGCATTACACAAGTCCCTCACCTCTGTCACTCCGAGAAGGTCTGCAGTGAAGGGCTTGCTCCCCCTCAGCAGTGACAGGAAGCAGCCCACAGAGGGAATGAAGGTGAACACTCCAGGGATGGACACTTCGATGATGTCCAGCTCCAAGAGAATCCATACTGTATCCAAATGACCACTGTGCTGGATGACATTGTGGACGTACAGGCGGGGGATCATGAAGGTGACGGTTGTGCTGTGTCCATCCTCAGCTGTACGAAAGATGATCTTTCCTTCTGGGATGCCGTAAGCTTTTTTCAGGCCTTGTACCTGAAGTATGTAGCAATCTTCACACGAAAAGCTATCGAAATCCTTTTGTGAGGTTAGTTTAAGTGGAACTAGCTCGGTGCTCTCCAAGGGAACCTTTGATTCCTCTTCAGTCCCAGGATCTTTGGGAATGGCATCTTTCAAAAGTGTGGCTTGTTCATATATGGCCAAATGTTGGTCATAGTGAAACAGGATGGCTTCAGCAACTTCTCGCTCTGGTGCAGATTGTGGGATGGAGGCAATAGCCTTCCTCAGGAAGCGGGTTTTGTGCCACATTCCTGTCACAGACATCTGATTCAGGAGGCTATGAACGGACTCTGCAGATTCAATGATGTCTTCACCCACTGACACATGATGGAGTCCAAGGTGATGAAATCTGCGAGCTGCTTCCTTTACTGCCTTCAGGTGGGGCTTCAACAGGTCTGAGATGGTAGCAAGGGCGTTACCATAGAGCAGCTTGATGATGATTTCAGGATCAGATTCGGAGTGGAGGTCTGAGATGTCTTGAGCCAAAAGATCCATTTTAATTGCCGTGTAGTCAGGAAGAGACTTCTTGGCAACCGACTGCTGCAGCGCAAGGTCATCCGAACTTCTAGTAGACGACCTACGGCGTTTTCGTGACAGCTCTGTAAAGTAATATGTACATTTTTACAACTAAATTTGACTGCAGTATAAGACATTGAACTACATGCAGTATTCAAAGCAAATACAGCAAAGGAATACAGCAATTAAGAAATATATTTTGATCTAGTGCCTAACATTATAGTCAGTTTTTCACTGTGCATGAGAATGTTAGCAAGATAAAATTGCAGTAATATATGCGTCACATTCGTAAACAGCACATTCGTTGATATTTACCAGCTCTGCATTACCTATAGTACAGTGTATCTACATGTAGTCATGGTATACCACACTATTGCCACAATCCTGTTTGAGAGACTTGTACGTAGAGTCGACGGAGCGGACCTTTTGAGTCTATTGGTGAAATTCATGGGTAGCACTGTACCAACGACAGCCCTCCTGGCAGTCCAGAATGAAGTGGTGAATGTAATGAAATGCTTGTGAAAGCTGGACAGGTGTACAAACAACCACCACCATCCCTGCATAAACAGCACTACCGTGCTGTCTGATATCCGTAACATGAAGCCATACGATGGGGGAAAAATGAAAAAAGGCAGTCTCCAAAAGTAAGAATATGAAAAGGTGAAAACAGGGTAACAGTGATTACGACGCTTTTCCCTCACGAGAACTCCAGGTTGAATTTGGCAACATTGTCTCACTTAGCACGTTGAAATAAGCCTATCCATTGCCTTGATTTGTTCCAGTTTCCCATTGTTTACGTATATTCCTAGTACCACTGAAACCACTTTCACACAGACTACCATCGAGTTCAAAACACACGAAAGATTGCATAATCATGGTGTTTACTTAGGGTGTCACTACTCACAAAAAGGAGCAGTAACACTGAAATTGATCCATACTCGCTCAACACATAATATGCAGAAATACACATCTGCCTGAATCGCTGGGAAAGAAGTGCTGGACTTACCTGCAGTTGGGATCCTCGGTGTTTGCACTGCTGTGCGAATGTCCTGTACAGCTGCTGAACCACAAATCATTCCTACAGCATCTTGCACAGTCTGCCATGTGCGGGGCTGGCTCCCTGTGCCAGGACATCCTTCCAGCCACTTGACTAACATGGTCCTTGGCTGATCTGGACACTTCTGCTCTTGAAAAATAGTATCCAATACGAACGACTTGACATCAAGTGCCAACCCAAGGTCGTACCACTTGGGTGCTACACGGGGCACTGCGAAGCAAACTACATCTTTCAGGGTGGGCTGGTCGCTGAGTGACGTAACAAACGCACCTGCAGGAGACGACAACAGACAATAACTTTAAACAATAGCTGTAAATTGCTGCCTGGAACTACAAACGCAGCTTCGAATTCAGATAGCTACTTCTTTAATAACGCCGACAGATAACATGTCGCTAGTATGCCCTACCTTGCGCTTGTAGCTCTCCTGAGCTCTGCTTTGCTTCAGCGGTAGCAATCTCTTCCTCGCGTCGAACAACCGCTTGATCTGCGGAGGGCGATGGAATCACTGGGTCCTCCGCGGTTATTGACTCAGCCAGTCTCTTCACCTCATCGGCTAGTTGGGCGAACCTTTCTCTAGCGTCTCTAGGCAACTGATCGTGGAGCTCAAGAAAGAGCCGATCTAGTGCCGCAGAAGGCACTTCTCGAGGTGGTTGCCCGCCCCCTTCTCCGTCCATTGCGTGCAGGACGGGGTGGGTGGATTGCGGCACGTGAATGACGTCAGAGAAGCCAGAGTGAAAAATGGCTAACACTGTCAAATATGTAAAAGCACTAGTACTTGTCTCACAATCTAATACACTTGGCACTTTTCGAAACACTCCTTGCCCGCCTCCGTCCGCCATTACGTGGGGGTGGACGGTGTGTGACCTTTAGGGAATTGGAGAAACCCCCTTTGATCTGGCAGCAGTGTACCTAAGCTACGTGTTTGCTAAGACCTGAGGGTGGCCGGGGGCCCGGTGGGTTGCAGCGAGCACGTGAATGTGTGGCCTTTAGCGAAACCTCGGAGAAACCACCTCTGATCTGGCAGCCGTACGTGTATGCTAAGACCTTCTCCGGTCCTCGGTACAATCGGTAGACTTTAGAGCAATGTGTCCCCGCTGGCTACACTGAACTGGGTAGTACCCTGTACATTCCCGACCTGCAGGTAAGTGCGTAGCTAGCTACGTAGCTGTGGATAAGGAATGCCGACGCCTGTTCACTGTGTACTTGTCTCCCCCGAATACACACTGTGCATGAGCCATCGCCCTTTCCCTCCCCACTTTTCCAGGTGTGTGGCCTGCTCCTATTTGGCGCAACACCTCCACATTTGACCACATGGACCTGCCCTCCTCACTCAACAGTGCCTTCTGCGATGCAAGGACTGCAGTGGGTTCATGAGCCTGCACAGGGCGTGGGCAGTGGTGGGCTGATGTGCTATTGTAGAACATACTGCTCTTGCTTAACACTTGTATGAGTTTGTTGTTACCTGAGGCTATGGCACATATAAACCGTAAGCATATGTACCATGTGTGTGTTCATGCTGATCTGAACTGTTGACTATTCCGGACAGAGCACATGTTGCGGGGTACTGCACACTCCCTGCCTTGCTCCACACTGTTGACAGTCTCACTTTGTGATATCTGACACATGCAGTAAGTACTGTGACAATGACATTGGGTGGGGCCACTTGAGAGGATGGGGGTGGGGCAGCCGCAATGCCAGTTTTTACAGAAGTATTGGATAGGGAGTATGTGTGTCAGAATGTCCTCCAATTAAGACGTAAGAGGGTGTTGTGTGGAAAGAGTGTACACTCTGTTCATGCTTTGGCAACCTCTTTTAACTTTCTGTTCTGGGCAATGTGTGCAGTTAATTGATTGTAAGAAGGTGGGCCCTATATTCATACTTAAGTTCAGAATGGGTTCCTATTGTGAAAAATTAGTGTGAAGACTATTCTATGCTGAGGATGCATGTACATAGCGCACACAGTATATATGTGCAATATACATTATAGTGAATATGCCGTGTCCTGCAGCTGTGTGTTGTAAGAATGTACAAACGTAAGACGTGCTACCATGTCTATCACTACCCTGTCCTCTAACTTTATGTACATGAACCATGGTACACTGTATATGGTGTCAGTCAGGCAGCCAGCTACCTGTCTATTACTATTTTGGTGTAGACAAGCAGATGTAGTTTCCATTATGAGTCAAGGGCCTTCCATTTTGGCTCAATGACAGAACTCTTAAATGAATAGTGAATCGTAATAACAGAATGGCAAGTCTTGAAGGTGCAAAAGTATTTTTGACCATCTGCTCTTCTTTCAATTAGTGGAATTGTTATGGTAGCCGCTCTTGACCTTTGCATGACCTTTGTAAAATGTGATTCCACTGCCAATGTTCATGAACTCCAAGAAGCGAATCATGTGTAAATTGCAGAGAAATGGCTAGCAAAAGATTCAGCGATGAACTTGCCTTGAATTGTGATCCTTCAAAGTCCCATTCAATTACGTATGTATATGACTACATAATGAATCTCGGTCTGAGTTGTTGTACGAGGCTGCACATTTGCTGCACAGGCAGTGTGGTTCTTCAAGAAAATCAGGTGATTGTGCAAACAGGCATGTGGTCTTTTCTGGTCGTTGCTAAGAATATGTGTGCACCAAGATACAGTCAATTGGCTTATTTACATCATGGTTCTCCTGCGTGAAATGTTGGCCCCTTCTGTACTATTGCTGTTCCTATTGTAAGGATGACTACCGTACATCTCAAACTACCGTACATTGGAAAATTTTCACAGATTTTGCGAATAGACCATGTTTGCAAAGGACGAGGACTGCGTGACGAGCTGCTCAGCTTGTGCTTAGAGGTTGAGGCCATTTTAGTAGATTGTGCAATCTGGCAGACTCATTTGCAAAATTTTATACATGAACATTAATGTTCTGTCCTTATCCCAGCGATTTGCTACATTTTTGGTCACGAAACTTTTGCAACATACAAATATATATATATATATAATTATATATATATATAATATATATACTTGAACTGTATACAGTGCAAGTTGCAATTTACACCACTAATCTAAATAAATAATATAATATAATATAATATAATTAATTCACAGAGGTCCTGGAGGCTTCTGCATATATACATATACAGTATGAAAGTGGATTATGTGGAGTTGGTTCCTGTAGTTACAGTAGGAGAGAGAGTGTCTGTAGGACTTCTGTGGTGAAGGCCTTGAAGGACTTGGTGGAGCAGATGTCTGACCACGATGACCTCCTGCAGTTTGTCTGCAGAACAGTGTCCTGTGTAGTATTTGTCACTGATGGTTAGTGGCTAGGTGTGGGGTGGGGATTAATCCCTGACAAATACAGCGGCATTCAATTCCTGAAAACATGCCATGACTCTCCATCAGTTTGTGCAGGTGTGCAATGTCTCAGGATTGAGAAGGTCTTAAAGGCTTGTCTGGTTTTGATGTGTATTCATGTATGTGTGTATGTGTGATGGCTGTAGCTGTGTATTCAGCAGCAAACACAATATGTATTTAATATTCAAGATCATACTGCTTTACTGTAACTTGTATGAAGTTTTAAATATTTGCAAGTTTAGCATGCCTACTGTAATTCACTGTAACTCTATGTTGGAGACACACTCTGTGCCAAAGGTGACAAGTGCATATTTTCTTAGCCCTTGCTGTTGCCATGGTGATGATGAACAGACTCAAGTCGGGTGACCCTGTATGAAGACGGTGCTCTTGATGTTGTGTGCACTGCTCTCAGGTCCTCCCCCAGTCATGCAGGGGTGCAGTTCACTGGCTGCTCTGCAATGAGCAACCTCGCCAGAACAGGTACATGGCTACATGGGAGGCAGTGTGTGTGTGTGTGTGCACGTGTGTTTGTGTGTGTGTGTGTGTGTGTGTGTGTGTGTGTGTGTGTGTGTGTGTGTGTGTGTGCGTGCATGCATGTTTGTGTGTGTGTGTGCATGCGTGTTAGTGTGTGTTTAGTGTACATACCTGAAATTCATAATGCCTGCAGAGTTGCTGCTGGAGTCCATAGTGGAGCAAGGTGCGGTGGACCTGCTGTGCAGCTCCCTCTCTGCCCATGAGAGGCACCAGGGAGTGCAGGCGGTGGCCTTGAGGACACTGGTCCTCCTCACAGAGGACGGTAAGGCAGTGTGCATGTGTGTGTGTGTGTGTGCATGTGTGCGTGTGTGTGTGTGTGTGTGCGTGTGTGTGTACATTGAACTTGTATACAGTATATATTTGAGGACCAACTATTTGAGGTTTTGGGCATTCAAAGTCGCACATGGTGCACATTGGCATGGCGTACTGCTATTTTTGTTAATTCCACCACAGAGTTGGGCCTGTCCCAAATGAGGGTGAAGGGATTGGAGGCCGTCTGCAAGAGGTCTCTCCAGCTCTTCAGAGAGGGGCCGGTGGTTCCAGAGACTGAGGAGTTGCAGCGACTCATCCAGGCAGCCAGCGCAGAGGAAAGACGACGGAGGATAAAGTGTACTGTGCTGTAGAGTGGACATTGATTGAGCAGTTGGTGCTAGATTGACTATTTCTGTAGCAATTTTAGTACATTGTTTTGTGTTATATTCATGGTACATGTTGACACTGTTAGTGCATATTATAATATTACTGGATTATACTGGATCATTAAAGTTATCCCGTCTTGTATGCAGTACATTTATTGTTCAAGTATATCCTATAATACAGTATAATATGAAGACAAGTGTTCACCAGGCCATAATCCTGGCAGTGTTCTGTATTCTGCAATGTAAGCCATTCCATATATTGGGACACTATTCTCCGAGCCATTCCATATTCTTGGGATGTTCCATATAATTATATAATGATATTATATAGAATATTAATTAATGGATAATAATTTATATTTATATCAATTGTGCTTGTGCAGAAACCTTGCAATGTCATGTGATTGTCACATGATGTACTGCAGTTCTCCAATGAGCTTTATACGTAGCTTTTTGATTGAAGTGGAATAGATTTAGACACCATCCCTACATAGACTTGCACTACGTACACAATGCTACAAAAGCTTAAGTATAACCCAAACACGCATAAGTAAGTACGTACACACGCACTACATACAGTTCATACTACAAAGTTGATATTCTATAGGATACATGCTTGAAACATAATAAGAATATATATGAATTATACAGTATGTATGTATGTGTATGGTGTCAAAGTATGAAAAATAATGATGATACAACTAGTTTTAAAGATACTACAAACAACTTTTAAGATGCATGTGTGTACTGCAAAGATATTATTCTAAACGACAAAATAAATGCAGTAAACTCTTAACTCTGAGACACCTAAATGAGGCAATGTGTGTACGTGAAGGGAGAGAGAAGGACGAGATGAGGACATTGTTCACACACTCTACCCCACTATCACACATTGGTATCCTAGCACTTAGATGTAGACTCCAACTGCCAGTGCCCAATCTACTGCAGACCAGAGAAGGACTACAGTCATTCTGTCCATCTTTACTCAGTCTCACTACTCGAGACTAATGAGCCCTGCTCCTAATGGCATTGGGTGGCACTGTGAGGTGTCCTGTGTACACTGGGTGACTGGCAACAAGTGAAGGTGGAGGGAGTGCAAGGAGAGCTGTGGTGCTGCATGGTGGGAGGAGTGGGTGGGACTAGGGCAAAGGGAAATCCCCACTACACCACTATATAGTCCCTACACACTAACACTACCAGTTTAAAAGGTAGACAGGTGACACCAGGTGCATACTGTGGGGATGCGTGAAGAGAACACTCCAGCACTGCAGAGTGGGTGATGCTCACCTGATCCAGTCACTGTCGGTCAGAGAATCCTCCCTCTTGTTGCAGATACTCCACCACGTTCTGCTTCTCTTTTTCAACAGCCAAGTCCAGACATGTTTTGCCTGCATTGGTTTCGTCAATCTTGTGCTGACCAAACCTTGGAACGAGGTACTTGACCAGATCAAGGTGGCCAAAGTAAGCAGCAAGGTGTAGGGCATTGTGACCATCCTGTTAGTGCAAGATGGAAATACTTATGATTACATCAACACACACACATCAGGCACACTAAACAGAGCACCCTGTACCAGTAGTGTACAGTGGTAGTCCCAGGGGGTGGTTCAGGACACAACAGGTGACAAAGAAGCAATGTAAATGACATATACCAAACCATAATAACACAGACTGGTGACACAAATGCACCACATCCTGACATCACAATGATTGCACAGTACATCTTAATGTGTCTGACAATTGTGCTGTCCCGTACTTAAGGGATACATGCAGGGCTCTCAGGTTGGATGCAGGACAGATGACCATGAATGTAATCACCTTTGCATGCAGCTTTAATGTGTGGCCATTAACATCATCACAAGCTGAGATTAGCTGAACACTATTGACCTTGGTCAGGTCTGCATATCAACCTCTTGGCTTCGTCTAGTTTGATACGTATCATTGTGTACCCTGGAATTGATATTTATGTCATCATCTCAGTACAATGCACTATGCAATACAACTCCATACACACAACACTAGTATTGGGATTAAACTATACTGGAACCTCTCTATTACCGACACTCTAGGCCACCTCTCTAATGAGGACGCACTCTGCTGTCCCAAACACATACAGCTGTGTACAAATCTACCTCTGAACTAGGGGCACCTTTCTACACAGGACAGCCAGTCAGGACAGTGTGCAACAGATAAACTATTGGGCCACACTACAGAAGCTGACACTACAACACCACATATCAGAGGGCACACACTTACGCTTACAACTAGACTTCACATATAAGTGCATTACAAAGACTTTTTAGTCCACTCAAAAAGTAGTTAAATATATGGACATAAAAATAGGCAAGAAAATGTCTGATTCGTGAGTGTCTCTTATCTGCACAAGTGTACTTTAATGGGCTGGATCACAGAGACGACAAGTACACATGACAGATGCGACTCACAATCTGAATCACACACAGAAGGATGCACTACTCACATTTGACTTGTGAAGCAGGTCTGCTCTGTGCTGCTCCACCAGTTCCCTCACCAGGTCTAGGTGACCATTTGCTGCTGCCATCAGGACAGCTGTCAAGCCATCCTGCGAACATGAGATTTGACAAACATACAGTCAGTCCATGCATTTACGCCACAAAGATACTACACATTCCACAGTACATTTGTCCGTGTAGACCGGACACATCAGTAGCTTCTACTGCAGTACTGGAATGTTTAAGACCAGTCAATTCAGACACTGTCGGTGGACATTAGAGCTGGATGCACACTCACATTGTCCACTTCAGTTAGAGTTGAGCCACAGTCCAGGAGCATTCGCACTACCTCCGCATGACCATGGTATGCTGCCCTTAAAAGAGCAGTGAAACCCCACTGTGCAAGAAACAGAATAAGTACTTGGCATACTTGACATAATGTCTAGATGTCGTGTGTGTGTGTGTTTGTGTAAAAGAGTGAAAATAGGAGAATGAGCATTGCATTTGCTGTTAATATATCTAGATTGTGTGTGGGAGCATTTATGCAAGTGTGTATAATTAACCCATTAAGCCCGGACTAAAATTTCGCGCGGTAGCATTCAGTTCCTAACTAAATTCAAAATGGCGGCGTAGCCGAAGCGTCCGAACAAACAGCAGCAACTCGCTTAGCCTCGTACCCAGGCCGTCCGACGTAATTAGTGCGGGGGCGGAAAGGACGGCCTGGGCACCACTGTATGCGCATGCGCAGGATTAACCGATAAAAGCATACGTAAGCGAGTATACGAAGCACAGATAATTTTATGCAGTCGACGAACTAACGGTGAAAGATGGCTGTAGCGGGCCCTAGCCGATTCCCTTGCCATATTTGCTTGGCGGAGGTGGACTCGAAGCATTCTTTCTCGCTTTTTTCGTCGTCGAGTTTAAAGGAGGACTGGCCAAGGCGCGCTAGCGAGCTGCTGCAACTTTCCGTAACTGACGAAGAGGGCCTTCCAAGGCATTTGTGCAAGAACTGCAAAGCAAAGGTTCTGTCAGTGGAGGAGAAGCTGCAAAAGATACGCATGCAAGCACAGCATACGTTGGGGCTTTTGGAGGAGAAGCGAAGCGTCAGGAAGCGGGCAAAGGATACCAGCAGCGGAATTGTATCTCCCCACACCGTCACTGTGCGTCCTGCATGTCACTATCAAACCAGCAAACTCGTCGCAGTCCATTCGACGATCTCGGCGAATAGCTTTCTTCCCGTGCGCGGTGTCAGCAAATTGCAGGCAGACCACGTCACCTTATGGTAGCTAGCTGACTACTAGCAGCATATTGCAGCCAGAACAGGATTGGTTCTGCTTAATTCTAGAGATCCCGCGCTTCCGTGCTGACCATCCGATCAGCGTCTGCCTGTCTTGTACCTCTACATACATATCACAAAGGTATACGGTGTTATACGGCGCCCCCCCAGTTTTGGGGGGGCGCGGGTACAGTGGTGCCCAGGCTGTCCTTTCCACCCCCGCGCTAATTACGTCGGACAGCCTGGGTACGAGGCTACAACTCGCTACGCTTTTATTGTGTTGGAATAGAGACGATGAGCATCGAAGTGATTTGCGCTGTGGTAAAGGAGTAGTTTAGGATGTTTTGAAGTGAGTGAAGCCATTTCAGATTTGCCTTTCTCCGAAGAAGAAGGAAAGATTGGTACGTACGTAGCCGCATGCAACGAGCTGGTATATACCACGAAATACAGTTTGATACAAGTTGTAGTGATGTGAAACAATCGTAGGAGATGTAACAGGTCTGCCAGTAGCCTCTGACCAACTTGCCATCTCTTCTGCAATCTTCTGTTAGTGGTGCAAGACGTTTGCAGCCTTGTGCAAGATTTGGCGCTTGATTTCTCGCCGGGAGAGTGGCTGGGAGAGATGGTTAGGCAGCCAAATATAAAGAAAGGACTACGGAGGATTCCCTGAAAAGCGCAGAGACATTGCTCTCTCGTAACCATTGAAGGGTCTGTTAAAGTGTGCACTGTCGTCTTTGACGCAAATATGCGTCAACCAGAGTTACCTGCATTCTAATTCATGACGCAATCAGGGCTAATGGGTTAAGGGTTTTCTGCATGACTTACACTCACATTGTGTTCTACCTGACTCTTCTGCATGTTTAGACTTTTAGGTCTCTGTACATACATAGGTAGTTTGACCCTGGTGCCTTAACCCATTACACGCAGGTTTTTTATTGCGCGAGTTGCTCGAGTGGCTAAATTAAAATGGCCGTTCATATAGAGAATTAGGTGCACACACGTTCGCTACTTGTACAGCTTTCGTTCGCTCGAAACGTCGGCGAAGAATTGGTTGCAGCCTGCAGGGATGATTCATGAATACTGCGAATACGCTTGTGCCTTCTCAAAGTTATTCCGGACACGCTAGCGTGGAGTCAGCTCTACCTTCTGTCGAAGAAGACACTCGGGTAAATAGTGTACGCTTTAGAAGTGGCTAGCACAACCTGAAGACCAGGTGAAGGGACTTCAACAAGGATGAATTGCTCTTGTGCACTTTCAAAGTTGTTCTGGACTCGCTAACGTGGAGTCAGCCCTACCGTCCGTCGAAGAAGACACTGCGTAAACTTGCGTAAAGTTTACTAGCGCTTGCGCACCACAGGCGAGACTAGAAGACCAAGTGACGCGGCTAACGGAAGGTTCTGGCACTAGTGCGTGTGCACTGAAAGCGACGTTGCTCTTGGAGACTCTTGCGCTGAGAAAAACACTCGTAAATCGTGCCTTTCGTCATGACGTATAAAGTTGTCATCCGCGGCTACGTGCAAATTACCCATGACCCCTTTATGTGTCGTCCGCGGTTAAAGGGTTAACAGTACTGTGCATGATGTTGTAGAGGCTCATGCTACGGAATACATAGAACCAGAGAGATATTGAGCTAACACGTAGCAATAGTTCCAACAAGTAAGACGTTTCGACCGCGAAGGTCTTCGTCAGTTACAAAACGTTTTGTAACTGACGAAGACCTTCGCGGTCGAAACGTCTTACTTGTTGGAACTATTGCTACGTGTTAGCTCAATATCTCTCTGGTTCTAAGTACTGTGCATGTTCATCGACAGAACATCATTTTGGCAGTGTCAAGTGCACCTACATGTCAGTATTCTTTGTTGTAATGCAGGGCCTAACAGATCGCCACTACTGGGGTTTCAGTAATTGTTGGTAACCTTGTATGCTTGTATGCACAAGAGAGCGAGAGTATGTAACGTATGAGTATGATATGTGCATGTGTGTGATGTGCGTGTGCATGTGTGTGATGTGTATGTGCATGTGTGTGATGTGTATGTGCATGTGTTTGATGTATATGTGCATGTGAATGATGTGTGTGTGCATGTGTGTGATGTGTATGTGCATGTGTGTAATGTGTATGTGCATGTGTGTGATGTGTATGCGCATGTGTTTGATGTATATGTGCATGTGAATGATGTGTGTGTGCATGTGTGTGATGTGTATGTGCATGTGTGTAATGTGTATGTGCATGTGTGTGATGTGTATGTGAATGTGCGTGATGTGTATGTGCATGTGTGTGATGTGTATGCACATGTGTGTGATGTGCATGTGCATGTGTGTGATGTGTATGTGCATGTGTTGCTGCATGTGGCTTCCAATCACTGATCCTTCCACACTTAGACTACTGCGCCATCGTATGGGCTGAGTGCAGCAAAGGTGATGCTGACAAAGTACAGAGGCTGCAGAATAGAGGGATGAGGCTGATCTTGGGTAAGAAATGGGACCACCCCTTCAAAGACCTGAGGATGGAGTTGGGATGGATGACCCTGATGCAGAGGAGGCAGATGTTCAGGTCCAGAGTGGTGAGAAGGTATTTGACAGGTGATTGCCCTGCCTATACAATGAAAATGTTCAAAACCATTCAGGAGTTGGGACTCAGGAGAGCTCGGAGAGGGGAGGACCTGCACCTACCCACTCCTAGGTGCAGTTTCATATCAAGATCTTTCCAGTACCGTGCAGGATTGGAGTGGAATGTGATCCCCCTGGCCATAAGACAAGCCTACCCAAATAGATTTAATCATGACCTGTGCATGTTTTACATGGACTAAGTCTGTTTTTGTTAGTTAGTGTAAGCCCTTATTGTCAACACTAGAAGTAATTTAACAATATTACTTGTCTTGAATACTCACCGGTTTTCTTATTTCCAATTATAATTTCAAGGTTCCCCATTTATACCAGCCTTGGCTGAAGGGGTTACCTCTTTCATGAAATAATACAACAACAACAACAACATGTGTAGGTGCATGTGTGTGATGTGTATGTGCATGTGTGTGATGTGTATGTCCATGCGTGTATTGCGCATGTGCATGTGTGTGATGTGTATGTGCATGTGTGTGATGTGTATGTCCATGTGTGTGATGTGCTAGTATGTGATGTGTATGCGCATGTGTGTGATGTGTATGTGAATGTGTGTGATGTGTATGTGCATGTTTAGTTGGTCCAGATGAAGGTGCGCATTAGCTTGCATAAAACCATGTACACACAACACCCACTTGCAGTGGATACCACCCCAGTGAGGTGAAACTGTCTACACTACTGAAACCTCTTTCAATTGAATTCACACATGCTGGCAGGTGGTCAAGTGGTCCTGCTGGTGAAAACATGGTCGCTGACCTCTCGTCAGTGCAGACATAAACATTAGGTTGCTTAACAAAGTAGTAGAGTATGCCAAAGTCCACAAGTGCTGATGTGTTTGCTGTTATGTATAATCTTGTGTGTGCTTAGAATGTCGCATGCCACACATACACATGCATATACATATATCAGATACTCCTATGCTTTGTGATGCAGGAGTCGGCATACATACTGTACAACACATGACATTATATTTACAAATTAACACAAACAACCCATGTTAGAAACACATTATCTGACTGCACAGTGCCCCCCCCCCCTCCCCCTCCACACACACACATGTGGGACATGTCAATTGTAACAATATGGCTTCCACTCACGGCCAATTTTGTTCTTCGTATATATATTTTGTTGTTCCTCCTTCTGGCTTAGTTGGATCAGAGCGAGACCAGTACTAAACAAAAACTATTGTATGTACCTCTGCATGCAATTTTTGTCAATAATAACTCACTCTTGAGAGAAATATTGGCGATAATACAGTCAGTACAGTATGCGCCATAAAAAACATAACGATAACCGAAAACCGACAGTGAAGAGTTAACGATTATCCAATGACGGTTAATGGATAAATGTTAACTTTTATCAGTTGTTGGTTATCGAATAATCGCTAACTGTTATTAGTGGAATTCTCTACAATTTACGACGTATATGTAGGGAGTGGTAGGCCTTTTAAGCTCACCCGAGAAATGTTGGATGCCATAGAAGCGTGGATGAAGCAGGACAACGAGACCACGGCGGTGACCCAGCTCGTGAAAATGCTGGGCGAACACAGTTTCAAGATCTCGACGCACACGGTCGAGATAGCCAGGAAGACACTGGGGTGGACTTTGACATTGCCCTCGTACCTGATAAGAATCTTCTCCATGATTCACTGAGGAACTGCAATTGAGCGCAACTGTAGCGAGAAACAAGCGAACTCCAATACTAGCACTTTTGATTTTCCGTGAGGTGCGACGCTCTCACCATCCATACTCTGAATAATATTATCGCGGTTAACCGTTAACCGAAAACTGACAACAGTTAACCTTTAACCCTTTTGTTCCGGAGATTATAATTCCCGCCGAACCCCTAAATGCGAGATAAAATGGCGGCGCCCGGTAAATATACAAAGTGGGCTCGTAGTGCAACTTCTACTGCCTTCATTCGGCCGAAACGATAGCAGTAAGGATTTTATCAGGTACAGATGTATCCCAGAAGAACTGTAGGTCGTTCTTGTTCTTCGACGCTTCCCTCGCACAAGGATAAAGACGGCCTGTTCGGTCGAGAGATGGACATGAAGTTGACACTTGAGTGTGCGGTTCGTCGCTTTTGACTCTTTGACTCTTACTTAGCTCTCATTGACTGCTATAGTCACTGATATTGGCGAACGAATGATGTCTCCGTACTAGGTGCAAATTTCGGCGCCCGACTGCGACCCGCGGGAAGAACTAGAAGATGAAATAACCTTCCTGGTGAAAGTTAAGTCACTGCCACATATTCCTTTAAAGCAGCGTTTCCGTGCAAGACCAGTAGCGAGAGAAACACAACGTTTAATGGGAGTCTTCAGCCATGACGGCTAAACACGTCATCCGGAATTACGCACAAGCTATTTCATGATGTGTAAACACGTCATCCGGAAATAAAGGGTTAACCATTAACGGTTAACTGTTATGCACATTTCGGTTACCGTTTAGCGTTACTTTTTTATGACGCGTACTGTATATAGAGTGGTAAATGTCTGTGTGATAAAATCTGGAAAAGCCCAGAGTGACAAGAATGGGAGTGTGCTAGTAGTTTTGTAGTAGTTTTCTGGCGATAACTTTCCAACAGTGTGCTGTAACAACTTATGCCACATAGAAAAATTTAGAGACTGCAGTTGCACAGCGAGTGATGACAATCTTGTCTCTCTTTGGGCCTTTCTGAATTTTACACACAAACAGTTAGTTCACTGACTTCATTAATGCCAAAATTTTTTGACATTGTGATTTAGTGAGAGCGAGGTAGTTATTACTAGCAGAACTCGTACTCAGAGGTATACATAGGTTCACAGTCTTTCATTCAGGACTGGTCTCGGTCTGATCAAACTTATGATATGAAGGTCAAAATCAGCTGTGAGTGGAAGCTATATTGTTTACAATTGACATGTCCCACATGCCACCCTGCACACACTCACTTATCCCTTTATTTCCGGATGACATGTTTACATGTCATGAAATAGCTTGTGCGTAATTCCGGATGACGTGTTTAGCCATCATGGCCGAAGACTCGCGTGAAACGTTGTTTCTCTCACTACTAGGCTTGCAAGGAAACGCTGCTTTAAAGGAAAATATGGCAGTGACTGAGCTTTCACCAGGAAGGTTATTTCATCTTTGAGTTCTTCCCGCGGGTCGCAGTCGAGCGGCAAAATTTGCACCTAGTACGAAGACATCATTCAGTTGCCAACATCAGTGACTATAGCAGTCAATGAGAGCAAGGTACAATCACAAAGAGTCAAAAGCGACGAACCTTCTTAGTGGGTGACAGCGATAGACTGAAAAGTCCTTACCTTCAGCCAGGTACCGCACACTGAAGCATCAAGTTCATACTTCTTAATAATTTGGTAGAGGCTCATTGCATTGTACTGACGAAGACCTTCGCGGTCGAAACGTCTACATTTCTATCTGTTTTTTCACTGCTACATGATTGCTCAAAATTTGCCCAGTTCATACTTCTTCTCGACCGAGCAGGCCATCTCCATCCTTGTGCGAGGTAAGCGACGAAAAACAAGCTCAGGTGCATTAAGGCCTGTCCCACTGTAGTGTTAACTTCCTGTACAAAAACATGTCCTTTGTTTACATTGTGGGCAGACTATGTAAACGCAACAAGTGTCACTTCCTGCTCAACACATTATACGAATAGCGCGTCGAATCGTAATTAGCATAAAATGGCCGACCAGAGCAACTCAAAACGGCGCACCGGAAATGTTTGCAACGTGGCTATGAAGGAGCCTCTTCAGGCCTCTGATTTGGCCATTTTACAGCAGGAGAGATTGTTTCAGATATTTTGACCATTGGAGTTGTCTGTAGAAGCCTGTTTGCAGCCAAGAGACATGATTATTCCTCTTAAAAACACTTCCTGTAAGTGGCTAAATGGCCATTTCTCAGTGAAGGTGAGCGGTAGAGAGAAAGCGAATGGTCAGAATTAAGAACACATTATAATATACTAATAGGTGCAAAATCAGGACTCCTTAGCCTGATCTACATAGCTGCATTTCGGCGTTTTTTTCTGAGAACTGTATACGATCCCTTCGTGAAGTCCAGGTAGAAGCTGCGCTTTTCTGTGTGTCTGTGACCTTAAAATTACAGCCTAAGTGTTCTTCTACAGTATGAAGCTACTCCTACAGTTGTATTTACTTAGCGAAAAGAGAATATGGTAAAGTAAAATAGTGGAAATTATTGCACAATTATTGCGGAATCTGTCCTTAATGCACCTGAGAGACCAACCTACAGTTCTTCTGGGACACAGCTGTATATGATAAAATCCTTACTGCTACTGTTTCGTCCGAAAGAAGGCACTAGAAGTTGCGTTACGAGCCCGCTTTGTATATCTTCCAGGCGCCGCCATTTTATCTTCTTCCGCATTTAGAGGTTTGGCGGGAATTATAAACTCTGGAAGAAATGGGTTAATGCACTGGTAAAGTCAACTTGAGTCGAGACAGGCAACAAGAGCCAAGATTAAAGAAGACACGAAAGGTATACTTTCCGGTCCTTTTCAGAAATTGGTACATTTGAATATTGGAAGAAACATGAGAGTTAGCTCAAACGTGGGACATGTCCACTTTGTTTACATAACAAGACCTTGTGTGGTTTCAGCACCTTTATCAGCGCTTTAGGGCTATGCAGGTGACTGTGCTTGAGGTACAATATCACGAGAATATCATGTGACATTGACTGGTGTCTTCAGTTAATCGATGTGTCGAGATTTGTTACAAGTGGTTTTGACAGTAAGTTTCAATGGGTCGTGAAAACAGTGGTCTAACGTTTGTATAGATGTGGGATCAAGCCGTGCAGCACTAGTGTGCAGAGATGGTGCGGTACGTTTGCCATAGTGACCTACTGGTGAACACAGCACCCACACAAAGGATGGTACTACTAAAGGAGAGAGAGAAATGACTGAAGTGGCATGCAGCGGACAGCATGGCAAGTGAACTGGGGAGCCATTTCTCCAACAAAGCCCAAGAAGGCAACATGAGACACATCAAGACTATTTGTGGCAGTGACTCGTACCTCATTCATCATCATGGGGGTTTGCAAGTCAGCACTTGCACCATCTTACAACAACTGGCCTTCAAACTTGCTTCAGAATTCATTTGTGATGAAGAATGCACTTAACCCTTTATTGTGTGCATTCTTGAGCAAGAAAAACGCATTATCGTGGATAAGCCACTATAGTGGCTCTGCCCGTGGTTGTGGACGATCATAAAACTTTAGCAAATTCATTTCAAATTCTATACATAGGGTACACAGTAGTGAACTATGCTCAAACGTGTAGTCATAGAGCGATACAATACATTACAAGCGAGTAATGAACATATAAAAGTGTACGTACGATAAAGGTTATATTAAGTTATACGGTGATTATGACTAAGTATACGGAAGTTGCGCGAAAGTTCTCACTGACGGTTGGGAGTGTGAAACAGGCAAAAACAAGGGACTACACACAGAGGAATTGGCTCCTTATCTCTGCACTGGTTGAAGCAGTATTTGGTCTGGCAGTAGAACAGTAGCAGCAGTTGAGAACGCTTGGGAGGAGTTCGGGCAAGTGACGCTCGTAGAAGCACACAGATGGAGGTGCGCTTTCAACGGAAGATCGGCCCTTTCTGTTCCTGGAGGAATCCAATGCCATCATCTCTTTCGCCAGCTCAATTCTAAACTCTTTCTGCTTTCTGCGTGCACAATGAGGTGTCTCTGTCTCCAGTAGGTGAGCATTGACGATACCAACGTCCAGAAAGAAGTAAAATAGTTCTTGCCACCACTTTTTGGCTTTCCTAGAGCATGTGTAAACTTGCTGCTTACAGGCAGCCAGGACCACACCACCCATATCGTTGTACAGCTTGACTGCTAGAGGGCAGCTTACATCTGTCCTGGTGCCATCCTTATTCTTCCTCATCACTGTCCCAGCCTCACCAGGGAGGCAGATTGTCTGTATGAAGTCGGGTGGATTGTGGAATGTTCTCCAAGTCTGGCGAAGGTGGTTAATTATGGGTCGGATCTTGTGGAGACGGCCATGTCCTGGTTGGTTGAGTTGTCATTGAGATTGAGGCAGCTAAGAAGAGCCTTGAAACGGTCGATTGGCATCCCTGATGATATCCCTGGAGAGTCGGTGGGCCAGTAGTCAGCTACGCTCGGCAACACGTGGACACCCATGGCAATGATTATGCTGAGGAACAAATACATTTCTGTCAGACATGTATTGTATCATTATGTCATTGCCAAATGTAATGGCAAAATATTTATTGTGGTAGCTGTGCTATCCATGTCTATCGCCAGGCCAACGGGTTCGTTGAATGTGACAGGAAGCGTGGGCAAAGAACCGGTAGAGAAAGTTGGGTCACTTGTGTGTGGTTGTTCAGAATCCTGGGGAGGGAGAGCACCAGCATGAACTGTCTGCTCTGTATGTCCAGAATCGTTGTCTGAGTCTTCGCTATCTTCTGCTCGCTGAAGTGGGTCTCTCAAACCGAGGGGAGAGCAATCATCGTCCTCGTCCGAACTAGCATCGGAGTCGTCCCAGTCTGCTTCGTCCATTATGTTCGCTACATCTTCAGCTCGTAGCTGTCGGGCCATCCTAGGAGGTGTCAGAGGATTTCACCGCCTTTTTCGCACCTAAAATAGATTTTGGAGGGTTTATGTATGAAGTATCAGGTGTTGCAACCTTCCGTTTGTCCGCGTTAACCATCCTTCGTAAAATGCCAAACAACAAGCGATCGGATTCGCAATGCTTATATCTAAGGACCAAATTATGCCTGCAGATAACCATTAGTGAACAGAGAGGTACGATTACAAGAGTAAGTTTGTTTTCCTGCATAGAATGTGCTGCAAAGAACAAGCCACTATAGTGGCTTATCCACGATAACGATTACGTCATAGTCGCGTCTGTTCCCCCCACAACAGGTTGCGTCACGTGTTAATTAACTCTATGTTCGTACATCAACACGCAAGGACCAGTGCAACAAAAAGCTGATGAACTTCTCAAACACAACACAAGTGTTTTGTGCAAGTACACATAGGTTTACAGATGTACAGGGGCATTCACAGCTGTACTGACCATGCAACTAAACACACTTCAGACACTGTCATGAGATAGCACCTCACATTAGAGGAGCAACTCACCTTATCCACTTCATCCAGTGTAGAACCATATTCCTCTAACAACATCCTCAATAGAGGGACACTGCCACCATATGCAGCTCTGAGAAGTGCAGTGTTGCCCCACTGAGCAAGGACAAGAGAAAATGTTGGAGCACTGTCATATTACACCACACCAAAGTACAAAAGAATATGTACGTAAATGCATGTGTGTGTGCATGTGTACATGTGCATTGCGCATGTTAATGCAGAGGAAAATTGGATTGCAGGAATAGCTACATTTGAAGGATGATTTGCATGTGCATAACGAAGCACATACGCATGTGTAGTCTATGTACATGCCACATTGGGGGTGGGCAGTATACCGGTATATAGTGGTATCGTGGTATTACATTGATATCGTACAGGTACATTTGCATGTTTGTCATACTGGGAACCGAATACCAATTATACCGTGAAATAACCATTTAGCCTCAGTAACATTTGGAGCTCTAACTAGTAAGCAAGATCTAAGCATCGTTATCCTTCCTGAACATCTCTGCGAACAACTTTTGTTTGTTGGATAGACGGTGAAATGGTAACAAAGACGATTTTTAACCAAATGAACAGAAGCTTTTGGGGCGCTCGTTTTGTTATGTAGATTATTTCTGCACTGGTTGTAAAAGATCGTCACTGGCAGCCACCGAACGCTTCAAGAGTCAGTAGCGATGTGTGTAGCATACAAACGAAAAGGCAAAAATGGAAGGAGCTCATAGACACACTAACATATTTCATTGCTAAGGACTCCCTCCCTACACGTACGGTAGAGAAAATGTTATTTTCACCACTAATAAAAGGTCCTATGAACTTTGCAGCATGTTATTGAGAGGAGCTTGCAAGTCAACTACTCCAGTAGTAGGTATGTAGTAATATCGCAATACTCTTTAAAGAAATACCGTGGTACTATATTTATCAATACCGCCCAACCCTATGCCACATGCAAATGGTGTGTGACATTCTACCACCCACAGAGGTGCAAATGGCAAAACACAGGCATCACATGCCCCCTGTATGTGATCTGCTATACAAAATTAATGTGGATATTCCAATAGCCACGAGCGGAAATGCCATGGCTTATAACTTCAACCTACTTTGTCTGCAAAGAATGTTTTTGTGTAGCTCTCGGAGACATTGGTATACAACCGACATAATTTCAGTCGAAGTATATATAGTGTATGATATTCCTCCCTTAAAACGGTACATTCGAATATTGGGAGAAACACGAGAGCTATCCCATACGTGGGACATGTCCACTCTGTTTATATAACAAGACCTTGTGTGGTTTCAGCACCTTCTTCAGCATTTTTGGGGCTACACAGGTGACTGTGCTTGAGTTACAAGTCTTTCGAATGAACAAATTTCACAATAATATGTGTCACTCGTAAGATAAGACTACGTCATTCATGAAGACAGTTTGGTTCGGTTACGGTTCAAACGCTGTAGGAGAGGACATTAGCTCAGCTTCAACTTTGTGTAAAGACAGCTCTGATGTGAAGGACCAGGAAGGGGAAACGTGGGAAGGTACGAAGGTAAAGCCCTCACAGCCTTTGTTTACATAATGGACATGTCTCACTTGCACAGAATAAATCAAATGTAGCTGGTTAGCTATTGTTAACCCTTACAATACAGGTATTTGTTACATAGTGCTACCATTAATCAAATGACGTGGTGACCAAGATGTCATTCACCACTAGTGAAGACAGTCTAACGAGGCCCTATTGCTATAAGGAGGGAATCTATTCACCAGTCAATGCATCCTGCCAGTTGACAGCATGGCAAGTGAACTGGGGAGTCAATTTTCCAACTAAATCCAAGTAGGCAACATGAGGCACATCAAGACTATTTGTGTCGTGACTCGTACCTCATCCATCATCATGATGGGGGGTGGCAAGTCAACACTTGTACAGTCTTACAACAACTCCTAATATGACTTGAAATAACACAGAAGCCAATTAGTCTGCACATGAAAGAAGGTAATATGCACAGGGAGATATCACTATGACTGGTGCTTTGCACATCGTCCTATCCAACTGACCTTCAACTCTGCTGCTAAGCTCATCTGTCATGAAATGTGTACCACTACATTTCACCTTATCACAGTGTTAAGGTGGTAGGGAAGGCTCAAGCGACGAAATCAAACTTGCACAATTTCTGGTACAGATGTTTGGTTGTGGCTCTCATTGATGTATCCGAAGTTTTAGCACAGACACTACATGACTGCATGACTTATGAGAGAAAAGAAAAACCTAAAATTTGTGTGAAGTTCCAAGTACAACTGATTAATTGATGGTCCAAATTGTAATTGCTGCTTTGGCAGAAGATATGGCCGTGGCCAACTTGACGTTAGAGGAAGCCCTTACGCTTCTAAACGCGAAGTTCGTGGAAAATGGGTAAGCACATGTTCTGCACTGCTCGTACAGCGTAAATGTTAGCGCAGGTAAATGGCTTCCGTGCTTCCAGTTTCGAGAGCGCGCCACAAGGACTGGTCGCCCTACTGAGGACAGTGTACAGCAATGCATCAGGGAAGGCAGGGCGGTCGAAGTTGTACCGCCGATTGTACGGCATACTTTGGGTGAGTTCCGCGCCGATGCCAGGCGATCTTCGGATACAATCAACTTCGCGATCCCGCCTTTCTCTTCCAGTATGGTGGGAAGATCGGGGCTGGTCATTTTGAGGGCAACCAGCCCACCTATTTATTTCCAGTGGCCCTAAAAGAAGTTATCAGGGCGCGCTTTCCGCAAGAACAAGATGCGGTGCCCAGGCCTGATCCCGAAGGCAACGAGGTACGCGCGACTCTTAATTATTACTATTATACAGGATGTGTTGTAATACACGCTGATGTACAAATTCCTATTATACGGAACGTTTTTATATATAACGTACACCAATAGTAATATAATAATTCTCGTTGCTTGTATATGCGTGCAGGTATATGTGGTGACGTACCGGGACCTATTCCAGGCCAAATGGCCTGTTGTAAAAGATGCTCCTGTGCGCAGACAAGGAGCTAGTAGTCGGGACTAGCCATATATACATCTGCAGCTGATACATGCTACCTGATCTGCAGCTGATGCACACAACACATTGTAATAATTAATAATTACTAGTGACTACAAAATTGTAAAGCTGTTTTGTCAAACAATACATAGTAATAATAATGTAAAATGTTATAAATCATGAGCTTTTGTTTAGTGGACAGTCACGAAATGACACACAGCAATGGGATGTGGAGCCACACTTGCACGGTTTCCGCTCCTTTCCTTTCCTCGAGGGCTGCACCGGTGCAGAATGGCTAACCCGTGCTGCAGGAGTGTGCACATGCTGTCCTAACACTAGCAAATGCCCTTCCCCATCACCGCCTGCAATGCTTTCACCACCAATGAGTGAGTACAAAGTCTCATCACTGTCTACAGGGTCTGTGTCTTCCCCAATGAGGTCATCCTCTTGGTTACCATAACTGTGGACAATCTGTTGTCTCTTTGTCCAGTGTTTTCTCTCCTGCTGTTCAGCTACTCGTGCGCTCTTCATTTGATTACGGTATTTCTTCAACTCAGTGGTCTTCTTCTCTGCCAGCACTTTGGACCTCTGTTCCATATCCTCCTTCCAAATGTCTACCATGCCATCAAGTATGGGAAGACCCATGCGATTAAACAGTGAGATTCATCAAGACCATTGGCACAGCTTATGATTAGCCCCCAGTTAGTCAGGGTGCAGTCCTAGTTTCTTGGCGCGGTAGAGAGGGAGAACACTGAAAGCTGCCTCACATAGGTTTGAATGCCCACGGCCCATAATTGGATGTATTACACTGTCTGAGTTGGAGGCTCTACTTTCACACTCGATCTCATACCCAAGAGCATGGAGCTCACATGAGAGAACGTATTTGCTCTCGTACGGCTTGCCTGCACAGTGAAGGTTGTCATCCTCACATTTGCCGCAGGAACAAATAATACTTGGGTGGAATGAGCACTGCCCGCCACTCCAACTGTGAATGCCCTTTGCATGGTACTGACCAAGCTCTCTCATTCGTTGTGCATATACTGTGTGGTCTTTCTCCGCTTGAATGCACACAAGGAAGTGGCTAATTCTGGCATTCCTGATGAAACCTTCTGTAACACAGCCACATCCTGCTCTGTGCTTTCCCTTTGCACAGCAGCAAGTGACAGAAGTGATGGCTGGATGTTTCTTCACATGCTTGTCCTTGAATGCCTTCGTAAAGGTCTTCTTTGTCTTCAGGTCATTCGGTTGGTGTGAATGAGCACGTCCCACATGGCCAGCACAGTGCATGATTTGTGCAGATGGAAAAGACGTAAGGATAGACTTTGCCGATGACGAGTCTCCATCCTGCCAGTTGACAACCACTTGGCAACCCTCATCACGTGCCTGCTGGAAGACCTTCTCAGCCAGAAAACCCTCTGCTGACTTCGATGTGCCAGGGTACAATGGCTCCTCAATGACATCATCATTGCCACACATGCACACATGTCCATACCACAGAATGGTATTAGACAGGTAGTTTTTTATAATAAAGGTACAATTTTGGCTGAAATGGCCCTTCGTCAACCAGCATGCATCAGCAGTTGTCACAGCATTCTGCCAGCTTCCAAGTTGTGCTGCTGGGAGTGCCTTCATTGCCTCTTTAGCACCATCACACATGCGCTGCAACATCCCCTGTATGTGCGAATAGGCATCCTTTAGAACTGTGAAAATGCTCCTGCGACGAAGGACCGGGATGCCCAAGGCACGACCTAATGTCTTGTGGTATCCCGAATGTGTGTGGCCAGTCAGCAGGAATGCGAGTGCAACTGACAGAGAAGCTACATGCCTCCTTGATTCCAGTACGTAGGTTGAAGTATCGAAGGTGAGGTTGTTGGCTGTGTATCCAGAACAGGCAAATTGAATGCGTGCACCTCCTCCAAGGCCCACTCTATCTACTGATACAGACATAAGACTGCCTAGGCAGCCTTCTGTAGTGCATGGTCTTTGAGCTGACACCTCCTCCACGAAACAGGTAAGCGCCTGTAGCTCGGTGAAGAAAATGCAGTTTTCTGGCCTCTCCGCAATAGATGTGGTCGACTCCTGGAGTATGGCTTCCAGTCTTCGCCCTTTTCTCGGTGTTGGAAAATATTCTGATCCGGATTCGTCCATTGACAATCCATACGGAGCGTCAGCGTCGCTAGGGCAAGCAAGAAATTCCTGAACGGCCGTCCTGGTCGCGAAGTATCGTCCAGCGGGAGAGCGATACCTTATACGAACTTCAGAACCAACTCACCATTCCTCGGTGGTCCAGTCTGTCGGGATAGCGAAGTCCTCGGACTGTCTGCTGGATAACCCTACGCCTCAGGCGGTGTGCCCTTCTGAGCTTATGCCCGCAAGGTGGCTTCGTCGCTTTGAATCCTATTGTTTAGGCATCGCGCAGCAGGCGTTTCCCCAACTTTCGAAGGCTAGCGGTAAGGAAGGTTGCGATACGCCTGTTAGACCTGAACCGTAACGATCAGCTGTAGCAGGAATGTAAACATTCAGTACGTCACAAGATAACACGGAAAGGTGTGAAGTGAGGTGTGAAAACCACAGTAAATTGGCTCGACCGTCGCCGAGTCGGATTTTTGGCTTTGCGTTGGTGAGTGCGCGCATTGGAAAGCTTGAAAAGGTCTTAAGGAGGTATAATAGATTTACTTCTTAGTATTGCGCTTAGGAAATAGGTGCAAAGTTTGTAAGGGCGCTTGCATTGGCATGTTCCTGTCTAGGACAAAGGTGTTGCTGGCCTATCTAGTCTGGCACGTTGCAGTCGATCCAGACGTGTTTACCTATTTTCGATAGCACATAGTCGTGTGCAAAAACGTATGGCAGTGATTGTAGAAAATCGTAATGGCGTTGAAGTTAACGCAAAATTCGTTGCTTTGCAAGTCAATGGGAATAACTCTGCACAAAAAGGAAAATGAATAATCGCTGCCATAGGTTTGTGCACGCTTGCCTGTAGGTTGCATATCCCAGGTTTGGTCCCTTCCAGCCATCCAGGTCAGAACTAGATAGAATTTCCCTGAAGCTGGTAGACTTTAGCTGAAGTGAAATGTTTTGACTTCCAATTAGATTATCTCAGGAACGGAAGTGCCTATCAATCAATGACTAGTACCAGATTATGGGAAATTTACTTGATGATCATATTTGCAATATTGAATATGAATGGTTGTATGGTTTACGAGTTACATAGTCAAAAGTAATGTACCCTAAAGGAAGCTTTGAGCCTTCCCTACCACCTTAAGTTAACAGGTTTCTCATAACTACACACAGCCTTTGTCACCTGGTACACGCTAGCCAATTCTCACAGTCTCAGCCATTCACTGTTGAAGGTGGCTGTACAGTCACCGAAACGTCTGAATTTATTGTGAGAATTGGCTAGTGTGACTATGACTCGTTTACCTAGCCACTCAGGCCTTTATATACACACAGCTTTTTCTCCTTGGCACCACATCACATAAGAAGGCTAGATTGCATACGACAGGGGACATGACTTCTCTTGTCACACCAACACACTGGCCCACCTTGTACTATTGACAAACTGCCCCACCTCTAGTCTCGTCCCCAGCTTACTTCCAACTCCCATTTGTAATGGGACACAGTGTGCTGGTAATTTTGGTTGCAAACTTCTAACTGCTTCAATTGCAAATACGAACATTACTATACAGGTGGGGAAGTCATAGGGATTCTACTTTGAATATTGGGTACTTAAGTCTTAGACATTTCACAACTGTCAATATCATGTATAAATTAAACAAAACCATCCCAAAATACAGTGCACACTTATATATGTCATGTGCAGTGGACAGCACGGAAAGTGAACTGGGGAGCCAGTGCTACTCCAGTGAACGCTCCAGAAGGTAACATGTGGAATATCAGACAGGGAATTGCATTGCCAGCAGGATTTGCAATAACACGTATTCATAATTTATACACATAAGTAGAAACATGCAGACAAGGGGCACTGTCACATTTAGCAATGGTGCTGTACACGAAACTTGGTCTGACTTTGTCGACTGCAACGATACAGCTATCACATTATTTCATACTGACCCGTTGAAGCTCACGATGAGAGCACTGAAAGTGTGGCTGGGCAGCTAAGGCACTTCCATTTGCAGAACAAGGTGGCCTTAGTGGAAAGGTACGTTCCCCCCCCTAGTGTCACTGTGGTAGTGTTGTCATTGCCAAAAACTGATGATGTCATACGTAGTTGAGCTGCACACTGGAAGGTTACTCAAAACATCTACACACTCTGAAGCAAACCATCAAACAAATATGCTGTCAAACATTCCAGCTACATGTATCCTACAGCATCCTGCTATTACTGGCTGGCTGAAGCTTGTGAACACTATACATTGGTGATACATTACCAAACTAGAATCAGTAAGCAAAGAGTGAGATAGGACTCTGAAGCCATAACACAGGACTGTACATAAACTTGTCCACGTGACACCTGTTTTGTCACAACATGCTTCACTGCACAAACTAAACCATGCATACATGTAGACCTTGCACTTTGAAACCAGCACAGTCCCCTGGCACCCCACACACCTTGTCCCTGTCCTGTGGGTCCATTTGCAGCTCGTCAATGAGGTAACGTGCTACCTGACAGTGACCATACAGGGCTGCCCAGTGCAGCACAGTATAGGCATAGTTATCCTTCTCATGGACCCTTGCTCCAAACAACGAAGCAAAGAACTTCAACATTCCCAGCTGCCCACCTTCTGCAGCCTTGTGCATGGCATTGTGGCCATTCTGTATCAAGTGATCATATAACAATATAAAATTATCAATAAAAGTAGTTGCCGTGTACATGAAGAGTGTGCACTATTATCAAAAAATGATACAGAATTAGTGCCATTAGTGCCATTACTTTAAAGTAGCGAAATAAAGTATTTGCCTGAAATCCCATGCACATGTAATGAATGTACAAAATCCTACAGAATGCACGTGGCAATTCTTAGCAGAAAAAAAACTTTATGCCCGATAGACCATTTTAACGGTCGCAATTACGCAATGCGTTTATTACGGAAGACCGTTTAAACGGTTGTCACTGATCAGCTTGCTTTGCGAGCCTTTTCGACGACGCAGAAGAGCGGCACCGTTCCTGTATCGACGGCGCTCAGTTGCCAATCGTGCAATCATCGCAGATGCGCCGAATCAGAGATTCTCCCTGTATTTCAGAGTGTGAAATACTGTTGGTTTTGCGCAATAGTTATGTTTACGACAGAGCCTGTTTACGCCAGAAAGAAGGAAGAAACTATACAGTTGAGCCTCCGCGAGTCCCCTTAGCGTACTGTGAGTCGAAGAACGCAGGTGTGACATGTCAAAACCGGAAGTGCAACGACATCTCACGCGCTGTTCTTTTATGTCTTTGTTTCGAATTTTCTCGCTGCAGGAATAAGGTAGAGAAGAACTATTTAGAGAAATGAAAACCGTTGACATTCCTTTTTGTATCCATGTACTTCCTGCAGTTGAATTATGGCTACATTGCTCGTACAATGTCAGTCTTTGAGGGATACGCAAAACGGTTTTTCGCCGACCCGGTCAGCTGTGTCAATGCTAAACGGCCAAGACTGGCATGAATGGATAGCTCATACGATCACACAAAAGTGTTTGACGATGGGATTGCATGTAAATGCTAAAATGGAAAGATACGCTTACTTTTCCGTTTTCAGTCACAACTGGCTGCCGTTCTTGCTGTGACATGTCGAGATAGGAGCTGTACTGCAAAATCCCATCATCAAACACCTAAACTACAATGTATTAGCTATCCATTCATTGTACTGGCTATTGCTCAGCTTTCAAATATCCCACCAGGCAAAGACATAAACTCCGCGTACTACTCAACCATGTTCTTGCTGACTTGTCACATGCCCGCATGTGGACATCACGTGACTTGACCCGCTGGACGTCAGAAAAAGTAGCGCGCTGGAAGTTCTGGATCGCTCATCGACGTGGAAATTGGTATGTACCCACGAGTATTGAACTAACATCGTCGCCGTCGGCGCAATCTCCCCCGTTCGGTTCGCCCACCTCGGCTAACAGACGGGCCTACGTATGTATAGGTCACGCACTAAGCGCGTGATCCGCCTACACATTTCGGTCGAATATTATTAACGGCTAAGTTGGCCGTGAAACTTCCTGTTTGACATGTCGCACCTGCGAATGCACTCGCTAAAACGGCTACAGTGTACTGAACAGCCAATAATTATTACAAATAGACTCGCGTGTGTCAACCACTTTTCGGCCATTTTATTTTGTAACAGTGGGTCACGGCGGGAATATTCAAATTTCGGGCATAACATATTAAACATAAAGGATGACTTAGTCTCTTAGTCTCTTGTACTGCTGTACAAGAGACTGTACTGTTACAAGTGCGCATATTTGTATTGTAACAACTGCATGAGATAGAGTAAGATGTACCTTGTCTTTCTGAAACAGATTCACCTTGTACACGTTCACCAACTCTCTCACCACTGGAAGGTGACCTTCGTAAGAAGCCCACAGCAGTGCTGTCGTCCCCTCCTACCAGGAGGCATAGTACATGAAACAAGCTCACTGTTGGTTACACTACGTATGCCACTCACCGTCCACAGTTGTCATGGTTACATATATATGTATACTGTATTGGTACGCTGACATGTAAGCATTGGAGTGAAAACCAACTATTTCAACAGTAGGTGAGCACTAACACAAGCATGCACACAACATGCACACACACGAGGAGTGAGTGGTGTAGTATCAACAATGATGCACAATTAGTGCCATACACTGCTGCTTTGAGGTAGCATAATAAATAAATACATACACACACACTCACCTCATCTCGATCCTCTACAGTGGCTGTTCCACTGTCCAACAGCGTCCTCACTGTAGAAAGCTGACCGAGCCTTGCTGCTTCCACCATAGGAGGACGACCAGAGACCTACACAGAGTGCAGCAGTGTCAGTGGAATACAGTGACAGTTGGAAGGGGAGAATCAACATGTCATGGCAATAGGCCATGTCAAGGTGAACCAGTACACCCTATACCTGTGTTGGTGGTTGGTGGGCAAGGGTGACGTCTCTCTATGATGGGGCTTCTACAGATGTAAGCAACCAATCACAAGTATATAGCACTAGTATAACACATTGCAACAGTCTGTACACAGTCTCCAGTGCAGTGGCAGAAGCCTTCAAGTGTTACACTACATGACCAGACATGTCGGTAATTATGGCATCATTTTGTGCCGCCATTTTTCCCCACTGTTTGAAATAAAATGAGTATAATACTCACCCTTCTCTTCGACTGCCATCACTGAAGAACCAAAGGCTACCATCGTATGTTTATATCTACGACTTTGTGACATTCAGCAGTTAACTGCACACACTGTTCACTGTTAATTAGTACTTAAAGGAATATTGCCAGTTTTAGGTTACCTTGTCCATGCACCATACCACCCCGTACTGTCATAGTTGGCTCCTGAATATGTACAGTAAGCAAAAGGCAACCGTTACACATTCTATATAGCTCTACTTCAGGAGCAGGTCAGTAGTCTGACACACACACACACAAGAACAGTGTACATGAATGTGCACTTTTGCAAACTGTTCAATGTCACTTGGAAGAGTCTCCAGCTGCTTCATTTGCTTTTCAAGTTTCTCAACTTCTGCCTCCAAATCAGGTCAGTAGTCTGACAGTTATGTATATACGTACATACGGTACGCGCCGTATAAAAAGGAACACTAAATGGTAACCGGTATCTGCATCAGAGTTAACCATTAACAGTTAACAAGTAACAGTTAACTGTTAACGCTGTTATGTAAAAGTGCGAATATGTGCGAAGTTCCGGTGTAAGATATCCAGTTCATTCAGTTGTAGTTGCAGTCACTCAGATCTTTGCGCTTTCGCAGGTAGTGCAGGCTTTTGTAGATGACAGAGAAGGTGCTTATCAGGTACGAGGGCAACGGATCGTCAAGATACGATGGGAAGGCATCAAAGCTCAAAAGAAAGAAGAACAGCAGAGGCCCACTGAAGAGTGGTGAGCAAGTAACAATCAAAACGAAAAATCGTGTATGGAGAGCAGTTGTGGTCAATGTAGAGTTTGATAATGCGCCGTTTGCACTAAGCCATCAGAACCATCGTCGTCAAATCACAGGTCACACTTGAAGTTTATACGTAGCTATGGCGCTTTTCACGAAGTAACGGTTAACAAATAAACAGTTAACCATTCTCGGTTAACTGTTAACCCGACAATTGTTAAAGATTCGCTGCCAGTTTTTGGTTAACGTTATGTTTTTATGAACCGCACCGCATTCTCTTAGGACAGGAACATACACATTGACATTGAAAGGTGCATGGCATACCACTCTGAGGTTACGGACTATATTAAAGAGTAGGTAAACCATGCATCACACTTCTCCATGCACTAGGAAAGTATCACAGACATGCAGGCATACACACACATACACATAAACGCATGCACGCACGCACACGCACGCAAATGTACGTACGTACACGTACGCACACACACACACACACACACACACACACACGCACACACACACACACGCGCACACACACACAAGAACAGGGTACATGAATGTGCACCTTTGCAAACTGTTCACTGTCACTTGGAAGAGTCTCCAGCTGCTTCATTTGCTTTTCAAGTTTTGCCTCCAAATCGGATCTCGCTTCTTTCAGTACCTTAATCTCCTCTTTGAGCTCGGACTCCCTGGTCCTGGACAGTGACTGCTCTTGAGCAGCCGTGTCCTGTTGTGCACAAGAAAATGTGCTTAAAAAAGATACACACAATAAAGGTCCCGAAAGCGCACACATGCATGCATGCAGTCACACACACACACACATATGCAAATGCACACGCACAAACACACACAAACGCATGCACTCACACGTAAACGTACACGTACACACACATGTACGCACACACACACGCACACACACACACACACACACGCACACACACACACACACACACACACACACAAGAACAGGGTATATGAATGTGCACCTTTGCAAACTGTTCAATGTCACTTGGAAGAATCTCCAGCTGCTTCATTTGCTTTTGAAGTTTCTCAACTTCTGCCTCCATATCGGATCTCGCTTCTTTCAGTACCTTAATCTCCTCCTTGAGCTCTGACTCTCTGGTCCTTGACAGTGACTGCTCTTGAGTAGCCGTGTCCTATTGTGCACAAGAAAATGTGCCTAAAAGAGACATACACAATAAAGGTCCTAAAAGCGCACTTTTACCTGGGCTTTCAAAGCTTGCACTAGCCGCTCCTTCAGACGGGTCATCTCCTCCTGTTGCTGTCTCTCCCCCTCCCGGCTAGCCTCCAGCTTGGTTTTAAGAGCCACGTTGTCCATGAAGAGGTCGGCCACCTTCCGCTCTAGGTCCTTCCGCTCCAGGTCCTTCCGCTCCAGGTCCTTCACCTTGTCCTCCAGTTCGCCCACCTTAGACTGCCACTCATCAGTTGCACCGACATCACTGCCCTTCGGTGGAATGACTTCCTCCTCAGACTGTACATGTGAGCAGATAAGGCATCACTGATCTCACTGGACATGCTAAGGCACTTAATGCAGAAATGAACTCTTACACGACAACTCTTTCAAAACTACAAACCAGCATGTGGTCTTGTCTTAATTCCTTTTCAAGCTTGCATAAAACTCCTAATCATGTGCAAGGTGACAGACCTTAGTAGATTGCTTGCAAGTTGCCACCTTTACTATATATGTTACTATGTTCTGCCTATTGCTAAACAAAAAATGTATAACTGCAGAGAGGCAAGCGTGAGCGAGTGAGTGAAGCAAAGGCCATACGTAAGTGTGCACCATTCGAGATATAAATATTTGGCCCATCTATGGCAGCTGGTCAGGTGGGTTACTTCACATCTAGGACACGCTTTCGCTCATGTGTTCGCATCTACAGATCAATACATTTGGGAGAAAAATGGAGGAGCTGTTACTGCCAGAGCATGTAGTGCATGCAGTGGCCTATGCTCAAGCCATAAATGGTGTCTGGAATTCGCCAGGGCCTGCAAGGGGCTAGTCTGGCTAGCTAGACCGTCCCACTTAACTGCCCAAGGCTCGAAAGGGAAAGGTCGGTCTAGCGATAGTAATGATTAGTTCACACCTTCACATTATCAAACTCACACCTCGTGCATTGATGATACGACATATGGTCAGCCCCAACTACGCAGGAGTAATGTAGCATATCGATCGCTACAGCACTCATGCGTACATCGGATGGATGAGATCCAGGATTCCAAGGTGTGACTGAGCTCCAGCAAACTATGAATACTGTTAGCATGAATTCCTGCCAGTAGTATCTGATTGGTCGATTAGGTGTGAACTAATCGTTACTACCGCTAGACCGTCCCTTCCATGCCCGAAGCGCCACGGCAATTAGATGCGACAGTCTACCGAGAGCCATACTAGCAAAGGGCTGGATGATTACGCCAAACAGACGTTGCAATTGATCAAGCATATTGCACAACATAGGTGCATGCGATGCATGTCTTATTTGCTATTCGTATCCTATCGTATTCGTATCGTATCGTATTCGTATCGTTGGATGAATGCTGAAATCCAAGTTGGTCATTCACTGACAAGATATGAATATTCCAAAAAATGGACAACTTCTATAGTGGCTTCAATATTATGTATGTGATGGCGTAATACAAACATTGTGGTTGCCGTACAGGTGATAAAGCAAGATGCGAAGTGTACATACTACTACATACAAATGCATTAGCTAAAGGAGCTTTGGTAGCTAACTGGCTAGCTAGACTCTCTAAGTCTGGCAGTGTGTAACCACTGACCAGCTTTAGAACTACCGTGAATACAAAAGAATCTTGAGCGTCATCACAGCATTGGGAGCCTGATAGATGGGGCTCACCTAGGTCCGAAGACCGATAGAGATTATCTAGGCCGTTACTGTCCGAAGACCTTTGAAACGGCAGAAGGAAAGAAAGAAAAGTGGTGCGAAGACCTTTGAAACGGCAGAGGGAAAGAAAGAAAAGTGGTGCCTCCCGGAATCGAACCCAGGGCCTCTGGCTTAAGCCGCCAGTGCTCTGCCACTAAGCTACGACACCAACCGACAACCACCTCTCTTTCTCTCCCTTATATTACTCTGCTCTAGATGATTATTGTTGATATTAAGTGATAATTGCTGCGTGTGTTTGTGATTACGAAAGAATCTTGAGCGTCATCACAGCATTGGGAGCCTGATAGATGGGGCTCACCTAGGTCCGAAGACCGATAGAGATTATTCAAAGGTCTTCGGACAGTAACAGCCTAGATAATCTCTATCGGTCTTCGGACCTAGGTGAGCCCCATCTATCAGGCTCCCAATGCTGTGATGACGCTCAAGATTCTTTTGTAATAACAAACACACGCAGCAATTATAACTTAATATCAACTACCGTGAAATTGTGCAGTGGTCTGCCAAACTGCCAGGCTGCTTCCCCTAATGGTCTCATTTGTAGCTATGTGGCCAATAGCTAGCTAACTAGCTAGCTAGCTACCAAGAAGAACGGAGAATCTAGCCAACAACAGTGGTGCCATCAAAGTGCCGTCACAAGGGCCAGTCAAAAGATTGCCGTCAAAAGGGCTATCAAAGGAGTAACTTTAAAGGGACGCTGTGGCAGAGAAGCCCATCTTTGGTGGGCTCCCTGCTAGTTCTATATAATATAGAATATTGGAATGGACAAAAAGACATTCAAATGCTAGCTAACATTCAAATATAATTGAATAATGGAACATTTGTCCCAGCACTAATACGATCTGGAGGTGTTTAGGGTCTTTAATGAGACTCCACCCACACAAAATCATGGTAATATGAAAAAGTTATTTTTCCTGCATTATTAATGCAACCTGATGTAATGTTGCATGATTGTATGATTGCCTGAGTGTACTTCTGTTCATTCTTCATGATTTACCCTGTGTATGCCTGTAATTAATTGTTTTTTGTAAATTGTTTTGGATTGATTGATGCTCGGCTGTTCGGAGAAGTGTGTTTTGTGTCCTTCTCCCACCAGATCGCTGTGTAGCCTTGATCACAGGAATAGCTACCCATGGATGGATCAGGCTGTCCATCACTGTAACTTACATGTGTGTCCGGGATTTCAATGTCTCCTGATTCTGGAACTGGACCGTGCAGGTCAGGCACAAGGGGACCTGAATGGGAGCCACACAATACAGCAGATCTCATGATAGGCATGTGCACAGCCTCACATCACCACCAACATGCACTACTGCGCTCTAGTGTTTCAAAATAATGCATACAATAACAGTGAACATCATCCACTCTCGGCCTTTGGAGTAACAACTATTGTGTCTGTGCTGGAAAACCTATTCAAGGCCTCAGCATAACCCCATACATGCGTACTTTAAACATGCCCTAACTCCAAATCTACCATTTCCATGTCTGCACTGTACAACACCAGAGACAGCCTCATACACACACACTCTAAACACTAACCATGGGAATCCCATTGTTGCTCAATCCTTTTGGTGCTGAGAGGTTGACCAGACAAAGGCTCCTGAATGCAATACAGGAAACTGGTGATTATATAATGTCACATCAAGTCTTAATGACAATGACAGCCTCAACACTTTCAACCAAAACACTGTTTTGCTCCCAATGCTATGAATTGAAGAATGTCCCATCTTATATGCTTGTCAAAACTGTGCTGCAAGTGACAAGTGGCAAGTGTCACACAGAAGTGCCCCCCTATGAAAACGCCCCCCCTAGAGTGATTTTGGCAAACACTTGCTGAAATAGGTCTCCCCTGACTGAATATGGTGGTATTGGACAGAAATAGCAAGAAGGACATTAGTAGGGACATGATATGGCAACCATTGCTCTGCAGAAAACTGTACGAGGTTGTCGAAAAAGGCACAAAAGTAGGCAATAACGGTCTGGTGGGCGGATCGCATCCAGGAGGAGTGAAGACCAATGAGCTACAAAGATGTGCATGCCATCATGCCATGCAATGTTGAGCAAGTGCTGTACACACAGCTCCCTACCTTGGTGTTGGGGTCAAGCAAGCAGTAAGTTTGGTGGGGCAGGACCTGTGTGAGGGATGCAGAACTTGACAACCACCAACTATCATGGGCATGGTTATAGTCAGACCTCTTTGAAGCAGATTAAAGTGGATCACCAGTGTGCATGTTCACACAGGCATATATGGACATCTCAGCTACATATTAACACTTCAAACTACGTAGTTACGGTGAAATAATATTGCAGAAACTTGTGGTCATTCATGTCCTAGTATGGGTATGACAAAAGAGACTCATAAGCTGGACTTAGCTTAAGCTGCCTATGATAATAGGTATGCAAATTTTAGATCTATTGTGGGATGGAAAATTTGACATCATTATTTGAGAGTTTTAGATTAATGTTGACGGTGAATGGTACCATCATAAGAAGCCATCATGTGACACCCTCCGTGGGTAACGGACACAGTGAAATCTCCTAACATGAGTTTTTTCTTTGTCCTGAGGTGTCCATTCGACACAGCCACCCAACTCTTAGAAAACAAACTTTTGTTGAACCTCATTTTGTCAAACATTTGTGCTGGTCTAAAATTAACTGCTGTCTCTCACGATGAACATTGACATCAGATCTTGGGTCAGGTGACCATCTACATTCAGCATAAATGCTGATTTAAAACTCTCTATTATTAACAGTGTGGCTTCAAACTGGATTAAGTAATCAAATATTCGCAAAAGTTAAATTTGACAGTGTTGCAGGTCAAAACTGTGAAATTGTCCATAACTTTACCGGTAAACATATTTCAGTTAGCCAGGTCATACGTTGGTGCAGCCTATACAGTGAGTGTTACTGGGAAACGTCGGCTACATCTGCCCACAGACTATCGTCTAACTATACGTATGTGTGCATCAGTATTCTTTGCATTCCATTGAAAATTTTGATAATGCTAAACAATGCATACAGTTGTATTCAAGGGTATACACTCATTAATGCAAGGGTGAAGCAAACAAGACAGAGAATAAAGTCCCTCACCTCTGTCGCTTGCAGAAGGTCTGCAGTGAAGGGCTTGCTCCCCCTCAGCAGTGACAGGAAGAAGCCCACAGAGGGAATGAAGGTGAACACTCCGGGGATGAACACTTCAATGATGTCCAGCTCCAACAACACCCACACTGTGGGCAATTGCATGCTGCACTGTACAATGTCGTGGATGTACTCGCAGGGAACGAGGAAGGTTATGGTGGTGCTGCGGCTCTCATCAGCATCCTGGCAGATGATCTTCTCTTGCGGTATGTGATAGGCGGTGCCGAGGAGTCTCGTTTGAATGCGGTAGCAGTCTTCACTTGTAAAGCCACCGATAGATTTTGCAGATGTAATCTTCAGTGGGATCAGCTTCTCCTCTTCATTGGAACCCGTTCTCTTCTCATCAATCTTGGGTTCTTTGGCCAGGGCATCTCTTAGGAGTGTGGCCCGCTGGTAAATAGCCAAATGCGTGTTGTAGTGCAAAAGTATCCCTTCTGCAGCTTGCCGCTCAGGTGCAGACTCTGGGATGGCTGCTACAACCTTCCTGAAAAAGCGAGTATTGTCCCACATTCTCTTCACGGACATCACACCAAAGAGGCCGTCAACCGATTCAGCAGATGCAATTGCACCTTCTGCCACTGCCTCTTTATGCAGGCCTAGTTGGCAATGATTGTCTGCTGCTATCTTCACCTCTGCAAAGTGAGGTGTCAGCAGTTTTGCAATGCGAGTGAGGAAGTTGCTGTACAGCAGCTTGATGATGTCAGTTGGATCAGATTCAGAATGGAGGTCTGCGATGTCTTGAGCCAAAAGGTCCATTTTAAGATCCATGTAGTCATGAAGACGGTTACGGAACAATTTCCATTAAAGAGTACGAGCTGAGAACCTGCTGTGTATCCACCATGAATATCCTAGGACCCCACTGTAGAGGCATGGATGGCAGCAATGCTTTTAAATCAAGGTTTGTAAATTATTGTAGACGTTTCTTTCCTTGCAGGCATTGCAGGCATTTCCTAGGCATTGTCCCGACAATCAAACCTACGTAGCACCAAACTGTGGATGTTCCCGGACTGGCAAGCGAGTTAATGGTATTCATGCATTATGCTGACATATTGATAGCTTTAGCGTGCTCACATGTGATGTTTTGCTGCGTCGTTTTAGACAAATGCTGTTATAAGTGTGTGAATACGCAGTTGCATACTCTTGTCTGTATGCACTCCTGCTAACATTACGATATAGACATAACTTATGTGCCATACGTATATTCCTAGTACAAGTGTGTTTACGATATAGTCATACGTGACACGGAAAACTAACATTTTTCCGCAGACGTCCCGCGTTGGTTTTCCGCGGATAGCCATGCGGCAATACGCAGACGCCCACTCGGCAATGCGCGGACTATCCGCAGGAATGTCGAAGATTACCTTGGAAGAACGCAGGCATTGGCTGCTGAATCAAAATCGCAGTCGCAAAATGGGATCGACTGACAAGGCCACTGGACATTCCAACAGAAGTGTCAGTGTTGGGGCTGTCGCCAGCTATGAACACGCAATAGCCCAAGAAGACGTTGACCAGTGCCTTGCCCCATGCAGATCTTCATTATATTTGCTATGTTGATTGCAATGCTAACGTGAGCCATCCTTCGCCAAGTACACATGGCTGTAAAGTGTGTTTCGTTTGTTCGTTCGTTCGTTCAAGATGACGACTTAGAAGTAAGACTTAGATTCAAGAATTCGCTCGCAGACGTAACCAGAAGAAAGTAGCGACTGGAGAAAAAGAACCATGACCCGGCGCCTGAACTCATAGCCTACGCCCTAACGCGGAGCTTCAGCCATGTAAGCCACCAATTTGGACATTATTCTTTGTCCCCAATTAATAATATTAATCTTCCCATTTCTCTCTTTATTTTCTTTTATGTTTATTTTTTATTAAGTTTCCTTTAATTTTAGTTTATTAATTTATTTATTACATTGTACTAGGTTGTGTCCTATTGTTATTTTAATTTTATCACCACCACCCTTTCTTTTTTGTTTTATTTAGGTTATGTTATGTACGTATTTAGGTAAACTCGTGCGTGACCACATCATCGTCTGACTGCCCTTTTGTATTTTTACATGCGTGCCTGTAAGTGTCAATTAGTCACTGATGAAGGCAGCCGTAGTTTGATGAAACGTCTGAATTACTGTTCCAGTGTTCTGGCTAGCGCAATGAATCAATTGGAGTGGATCTAACATTGGAGTACACATGCAAGTCCCTCCCTTTCTACTTGTGCATACTTCCTTTCAGTTGAGGTAAGGGAGCGCGAGGCAAATGCAATGGGTAGCTCAGTCCCATCTGGCAAGCCATGGGGCAACACCACCCCAATGCTATAGGCGAACACATCACAGGACAAAACCAAGTCTAGATCCGGATTAAAGTGCATCAATACTCGAGAGGACAATAGCAATCTCTTGGAGGCCTGGAAAGCTTGCTCCTCCATTATCATCCACTTCGGTGGCCACGAGGCCCTCAGCAGTTGAGTGAGTGGAGCTGTCTCTGTACGACACACCCAGAATGGTCAGTAAGAAAAAGGCATTGAAAAGAGAGAAGACTGTTCCTCTCCTTCACAGAGGAGACTTGAGAGCCACTTACAATGGAAGTCACACTACGGCAAAAATGATGGTGATGGCCACGTCTTGTTCCCTTGGTCACACTTCATGTTTCGTACTGTGACCATCACCGTGAGCTTAATGTCACTTGAACATGGCAGTGGCAATATCTGCCATAGCAACAATAACGGTGACAACCAAGGTGACTTTTGGCAAAGAGCAATAACAATTTTCTGTTGATCTAGTGAATATAAAAGTGATCGATGGCTGCAGGAGGGTGGTCTATTACTTGAAATACTTGCCATAAGTTTGGCCGAGATACCAAAATGTGTCTTTGCTCACTCTGAAGTGTATAGAGATTAACTTCTCTTCCCAGTCTGGGTATATCCTTCCCATGCTTCTTCAGGCAGGCATCTTTCTCTCAGAATCCCTGCTCTCTTGGAGTTGCCCAAAACTGTCAAGAAGATCGCAGGGAATGAATCAGTTGCTGGAAAGGTGGAAGAAACAAGAGCGATGACCAAAGTGACGTCGACAGTGCTATACAGCTCTTGCGCAGACTCAGATGGTGATTCAAAATGTATCCTCGACTCCGATGGTGATTCCTGCTTTCGTGGAAAATGGCGCAAGGCTGAAAAACGAGAGAAAGCACATCCACAAAGGTACTCTTTGTGTTGCTATGAAAGTGTGACCGATTGTTCCCAGTGACGTTTTGTACTGAAAATGTCACCGTCACCATCGCCGTCATTATTGTCATAGCTTGACTCCTCGTCTTACCACAATGTTCAATAAATGTGCAACTTCAATTACATTTGCCAATCTTGGATTCTAACCTCAACCTCAACATCTCACTGTTACTTGCCACTTGCTACGTGATTGCTTAGTAACACTCAAAGTCGTAACATTAGCCCCTATCACTTGAAACCAGCATTGCACCAATGACAGCCCTCCTGGCAGTCCAGTGTTGAAGGAAATGGAAACTATAGTGAACGCTAGACAGAAGCAGAAACTGTTGATACAATTTTAGAAGACCTGAAGGCAAAAGTGCAGCCCAGATGTACGGGATCTAAACACTAAATTTGTAAAACCAAACATTGTTCACACTGCACATACTTATGAACGTCTTTCCTACCAGCATTTACTCTAGCGGTTGCCATTTGCCATCCAGCATCGTGACACCGTTGCCTTACTGGGTACATTGCCATGGATCTATAACGCAGTCTTCTGTTGATTATTTTAGTGTTTAACAATTATTCTAATATAATCCCAAATAATATAAATAACTACCGTATTCTCTCTAAAAATTCATCACTCTAAATATTCGTCACCCACTAGAAATACATTCAAGCTCATTCTAATTGCTGACGAATTTCTGGTTTTTCTAATTTCGCATGTGGGACATGTCCAATTGCAGCAATATGGCTTCCGCGCGCGCTGATTTTTACCTTCGTATTTTTGCTTGTTTCTCCTGCAAGCGTCGTCGAATCAGAGCAAGACTAGTACCAAACAGAAGAGAAAGAAACCCTCTGTAACGCGACATATGATTTGTGGTAATAATAATTCGCTCTGTCGAGAAATGTCGGCGCAAATGAAGCAAGTAAAATAGTAGTAAATGCCCGTGTGGTAATTTTCGGAATGGTTCAGACGGACAAGAATGGCATCAATCACTGCGTAATCAGAGTACCTAACTTTTCCATGTGGCATAAGTTGTTACAGAACTCCGTTGAGAAGTTACAGCAAGAAAACTGCTAATGCTGATTGGTAATGCAAATTCGGGGACGAATAACTCTTGATACGAATACTGCATACTATTATGACACATGGAAAGGCTAGGTACATCCCTTGCCAAACTATTCAAGTGCTCAACTTGCCTAGAAACCCTCTCAAAAATTACCACACACCGCTTTTGTAAGTGCACCTCCATTTAGCTCTTCGCGGGGAGCAGATCACATGATGTTCTCGTGACATGGCCATGTTTCGAACAAAATGGCCGCCATGTGCTCCGGTAAAGGTCGGCGCTGCCCTCCTTTTCGCAGTGCGATAATGTTTCGCTTTGTCTGGGAAGGATTATCGGCTTGAATAGTGTGGATTTTCGCGTCGGGTGCTTCATTATGACACCATTTGGTTGTCGAGTCACGCGTACATCACGCGCAGTCATGTGCGTTTCCACGGAAACACGAAAGAATGTGACATACCACAGAGGTCAGTCCCAAAATAAACAATCTGGCTTCGAATGGACATGTCCCACATGCGTTGTCACATCTTCTTAATAATTCGCCAGACAGAAAGAACATTCCAATATTTTGTCACAAGAGACAGCCACTTGTTGTGCCACAATCTTTGTTCCTTGGTTGAGCTACGTATACACAAAAGACAACTAACAAGCATATATATCAAGGCTTCAATCTCGCTCCTCACCGCTGTGAACTCGAGAGGGAATTAGCATGAGATGGATGCAACTGCGGATTACCCCCGTCTTCCTTCTACCTGTTCGATGTGGAAGCTTCAGAGTTCAAATACGCCATTTTGTCTCGAGAAACGTCCGCAACGAAGCGCTCCAAGGTTTCACCGCTCGTTCTAATGTTTTGTTGAGATAATATAGATATATTAGTCACCCTCGGCCATCTTGTTCATTCCAATTCGAATTGCAACTAAGTATCAGATTTTTCTGGCCACAGTTTGTGACAAATTGTTTGAGAGAACATGGTAATCATGCATTCACAAAATAAAAGCAGGACTTTCTAATTCAGCTGGCAAGTGGTGTAAATTTAATGCGAAAGATTGACAGATTTATACCTTACAAATACTACTATTGATTAGATGACGATATTAGCTGTGTATGGTTGTGATCATTGAGAATCTGAGCGGAATCACAGCTGGGAGTCCGATGGTTGGGACTCCAATTAATTTGAGACCAATTAATCCAGGTCTAATTATAGAACTTTGGATTATGCCATTACGTCCGAAGACCTCTGAAATGGCAAAAGAGTAGGAAAGAAACACACGTTCACCACACGCTAGCATACACAAGAGGCATATGCATTTAAAATACTAGGTTGGAAGCATCAAAGATGGCACCTGTGTATGGTAGCGTGTGTCTTTCGCCATTTCAGAGGTCTTCAGACGTAATGACATGATCCAAAGGTCTATAATTAGACCTGGATTAATTGGTCTCCGGACCAAAATAATTGGAGTCCTAACCATCGGACTCCCAGCTGTGATACCGCTCAGATTCTCAATGATCACAACCATACGCAGCTAATATCATCATCTAATCAATAATACGCTAGGGCAAGCTACATAAGGGCAGGAATGAGGGGTGTCTGCAGGTGGGAGCTGTAGCTTAGTGGCAGAGCAATGGCACAGTATGTCAGAGGCCCTGGGTTCAACTCCCTGTGGCTCCACCATTCTTTCCTGCTCTTTTGCCATTTCAGAGGTCTTCGTACGTAATGGCATGATCCAAAGGTCTATAATTGGACCTGGATTAAGTGGTCTCCGGACCAAATTAATTGGAGTCCCAACCATTGGACTCCCAGGTGTGATTCCGCTCATATTCTCAATGAATACTATATATTACCATAGGACAGTTTCATCGAGCTGATCGCAAGGAGAGGCTTTCCACGGATAGATCTGAATAACTAATGCCTCATTAAAAATATCATAATCATGTGCAAATGTACCATTAAACCTAACCCCAACCCTTGCCTTAAGACTGGACAACGTAAAGCGTGAAGTGAGTTGCCCTATTACAGTAGATGCATGCAGTGAAACATCTCCCACTGGCAGGTTACTGCACAGCTAGCTCTTGTGCTGCTCTCACTGCAAAGCACGGCAGAGCTACCTAATTCAGGTAATCTAACAAGTGAGCCTTCAATCACCTATTGCAGAGGAGTGCTCAGTGGTCTTACTCTCCTCAAGGTCACCTGCAGAGGAGCACAAAAGTAAGCTATTGAAATGGCAATGCTACAGACCTGAATGAATAACGTGATCGTGCAAACATAGAAATGTAAAAACCAAGAGGCATATACGCATTTAGAATACTAGGTTGGAAGCATCAAAGATGGCACCTGTGTATGCTTTCATGTGGTGACCACGAGTCATGCACACAATTTCAGAGAGCTCGCTCCATGCACTTTCAACTCTATCAATGAATCAAGACTGACTACTAAAGGTCATGCAACAGAATACTACACTCCTCCCCCTCTAATAGGGAACTATTTCAATCAAGTATAACGATTAGCTGGCCTTCTGGTACGGGATGATCTGCGGAGATTGGGCTCGGAGCACTCAACGATAGTGCTGTTAGGAGCGGTTACCTCTGAAATAGATCCTTGTAAAAAATAGGTAGCGATGATTTTGTTTTGTTTGTAAAAACCGACCGATAAAGTTACATTGTCACATACCGCACACTACGTACAAGCACACAAGTCTAAATCACTGGGAAGCAATAGACACACCTGCAGTTGAGATCCTCGGTGTTTGCACTGCTGTGCGAATGTCCTGTACAGCTGCTGAACCACAAATCATTCCTACAGCATCTAGGACAGTCTGCCATGTGCGGGGCTGGCTCCCAGTGCCAGGAGATCCTTCTAGCCACTTGGCAAACATCTCCCTGGGTCGATCAGCCTTCTCTTGCTGATGAGCAACACCATCCAGGACAAAGGGCTTAACGTCGAGTGCCAACCCAAGGTCGTACCACTTGGGCGCTACACGGGGCACTGCAAAGCAAACTACATCCCTCAGGGTGGGCTGGTCGCTGAGTGACGTAACAACCGTACCTGCAGGAGACGACCGTAGACAATAACTTCCGCTGTAGACAAATACATAAATCTAAGCTGATCCTAGCAATGCTGTAGCGACCTTCGAATTCAGATAATGCGGACAGATAACATGCAGTATGTCATACCTCGCGCTTGTAGCTCTCCTGAGCTCTGCTTTGCTTCAGCGGTAGCGATCTCTTCCTCGCGTCGAACAACCGCTTGATCTGCGGAGGAAGGTGGAGTCACCGGGTCTTCCGCGGTACTTGACTCAGCCAGTCTCTTCACCTCATCGGCTAGTTGAGCAAGTTTTCCTCTAGCGTCTCTAGGCAACTGGTCGTGGAGCTCAAGGAAGAGCCGATCTAGTGCCACAGAAGGCACTTCTCGAGGCACTTCTTGCCCGCCTCCGTCCGCCATTACACGTGGGGAAGGACGGCGGGTTGCAGTGAGCACGTGTGACCTTTGCGAATCGAATTCCCCTTGACCTGGCAGTTGTATGTAGTCTCGCGGGGCCAGACCCTTTCCGGTATTGCGCAAGCGCACCGAGAAAGGTTCCTCCCCGACCGATGACGTCATTATATAAAAATGGAGGGGAGGATCGGTCTGGCCACGCGAGACTAGTTGTATGTGTTTGGTGAGACAACATATTGCTCTGGCTTAACACTTTATTGTATGTATGCATGTACTGGCAGCTGAACGTGTACGTATGCTAAGACCTCCTCCGGTCCTCGGTGCACTGGCTAGACATTAGAGCAATGTGTCCCAGCTGTCTACACTGAACTGGGTAACACCCTGTACATTCCCGACCTGTAAGTACGTAGCTAGCTACGTAGCTGTGGATAAGGAATGCCGACGCCTGTTCACTGTGTACTTGTCTCCCCCAAATCCCCACTGTGCATGAGCCATCGCCCTTTCCCTCCCCACTTTTCCAGGTGTGTGTGGCCTGTTCCTAGCTATTTGGCGCAACACCTCCACATTTGACCACATGGACCTGCCCTCCTCACTCAACAGTGCCTTCTGCGATGCAAGGACTGCAGTGGGTTCATGAGCCTGCACAGGGCGTGGACAGTGGTGGGCTGTTGTGCTATTGTAGTACATATTGCTCTGGCTTAACACTTGTATGAGTTTGTTGTTACCTGAGGCTATGGCACATATAAACCGTAAGCATACCTTATGCTGTATGCAAAAGATAAGACAAAAGAACAACATGTTGTTTTGTGGTTACAAGCATACAAATTGGGATTCACAATCTCGTACCTGGTATTGCAGATGCTGTGTGGGTGATTGGTACAAATTGCTCTCCGTCATGCACACACATCTCCCCGCCTACTCCTCGTAGCTCCTCTCAAGGTGTAGACCAATGTGAATGTGATGGTTCCTGGCTGAGTCAGAAGAGTGACCAGTGCAGGATCATTGGCAGAACCCCTCAGTGTGTGAGGGGGAGCACTTCCTCCTGTTCCTGTGCTGGTGGAGGATGGGCCTGTGTGTGTGTGCTCAGCGAGGTGAGAGGCTGTTGTGCATGTGGCAGGTTTTGTGCACCATGAGTGTTCATACTGGTCTGAACTGTTGACTGTTCTGGCAGAACACATGTTGTGGGGTACATGCACACTCCCTGCCTACTCCACACTGTTGACAGTCTCACTTTGTGATACCTGACACAGTAAGCACAGTGATGTGGGTGACAGTGGGTGGGGCCACTTGAGAGGATGGGGGTGGGGCAGCCGCAATATCAGTTGTTCCAGAAGCAATGGAGAGGGAGTATGTGTGTGTCAGAATGTCCTCCAATTACAATGTGAGAGGGTGTTGTGTGGAAAGAGTGTACACTTTTTTCATGCTTTGTTGACCTCTTTTAAATTTGTGACAATGCGTGCAGTTAATTGATTATAGGAAGATGGGCCCCATATCCATTCTTTATTAAGTTCATATACAGTATGAAAGTGGATTATGTGGAGTTGGTTCCTGCAGTTACAGTAGGAGAGATAGTGTCTGTAGGACTTCTGTGGTGAAGGCCTTGAAGGACTTTGTGGAGCAAATGTCTGACCACGATGACCTCCTGCAGTCTGTCTGCTGGACAGTGTCCTGTGTAGCATTTGCCACTGATGGTTAGTGGCTAGGTGTCTGGTTTGATGTGTGTGTGTGTATGTGTGTATGTGTGATGGCTGTAGATGTGTATTCAGCAACAAACACAATCTGTATTTAATATTCTGTAATAGTTCTCTGTAACTGTGGGTTGGAGACACACTCTGTGCCGAAGGTGACAAGTACATTGTTTTCTTACCCCTGTTGTTGCCATGGTGATGATGAACAGACTCGAGTCGGGTGACCCAGTATGAGGACGGTGCTCTTGATGTTGTGTGCACTGCTCTCAGGTCCTCCCCCAGTCATGCAGGGGTGCAGTTCACTGGCTGCTCTGCAATGCTCAACCTTGCCAGAGCAGGTACATGGCTACATGGGAGGCAGTGTGTGTGTGTGTGTGTGTGTGTGTGTGTGTGTGTGTGTGTGTGTGTGTGTGTACGTGTGTGTGTGTGTGTGTGTGTGTGTGTGTGTGTGTGTGTGTGTGTGTGTGTGTGTGTGTGTGTGTGTGTTATGTGTGCATATTTGGTGTACATACCTGAAATTCATAATACTTGCAGAGTTGCTGCTGGAGCCCATAGTGGAGCAAGGTGGGGTGGACCTGCTGTGCAGCTCCCTCTCTGCCCATGGGAGGCACCAGGGAGTGCAGGCGGTGGCCTTGAGGACACTGGTCCTCCTATTGGTTTAGAACTAAGAACAGTTGTAATAACATAGTATTAATTAGTATCGTAGTCACTAAGTGCATGTATCTCTAATGTGTAGGTATAATTTAGACTATATTAAGTACTAACTTTTTGTACATTATATATAATTCTTACTTTAAATTTCAATGCTTTTGTACTGTATTCCTCAATTCATCTTGTTTGACCCATCCTCGCTGTTGTACATTGACATGCCTTTGTATACTTCATGTTGCTAATAAAGAAATGAGGCTGAGGTATTCCCACTCTGCATGCATGAGATCAATGGTATCCATAGCAATCAGTGGTGCAGTCTGGCCAAAGGTGCTGTGTGAGTAGTGTTTGGCCTAACCTTGTGAGAAAGCTCCACCCAGCCAGGTGTTGTTTGTACCTTCACAGGATGTGATGAATATCTTATGTCAACTGGTGTACATGACTTGCATAGTGATGGCTGTGCAGGATCATTCAAGCAGACTACCCAGAACTATTGCATCACTCCCATATACCCCATGCAGGTTGGCAGGTCCATCCCATCCCTCAGTCCACCTCCCAGCTGGGGTCATTGCTGTAGGGCACAACACATGGCAATACACACGTACTACATGCCTACACAGTACATTACATGCAGCGTATATACCAGTATAAGCTGAGATGAAGTATCTCTCCTATTTGCAGTATATAGCATGTTAATTTGACCACATTGCAGAGGTTCTGTCCTATCTACTCACTTTGATGTCTTGTTGGCCTTTGACTGGGCATATGTTACTGGGACTAAATGTGTCCACATGCATGTGTGTTAGTGTGCATAAATTTGTGCTGAATGTGGGTGCAATTAATCATGTTTGCTACGCATGTATTGACTATGTTGACATCATTCTCATTGTCTAAATAGACTGAACAGCAAGACTGCCTTAGCTAGCAGCTAGCGAGGCAGATGATGGGGAGTGCTTAGAGCAGCTGTTACTGCATGGGAGTATATACTGTATACTAACAACCCAGCAAGGTGCTCTGACCAACAGATGTTGCTAGGGACACATCCACACGTAGGGTTAGCATCTGTGACTCATGCCGTGTAAACATGTATAACTACTTTCAATGGGACAACTAGCTGGCTAGAATGATGGCAGTGGCCAAGTCACAAGACATAGCTAGGCTAAAGGAAATCATACGTATAGCAGTAGCTCATATAACAGTCATATTATACCAATCTGAGGAGTCATAATTCTGAGTTAGTATCAGCCATGAATGGTGTAGCGGACGCATATGTTACAACAGCTAATACTTGCACTCGTGTATGGGACAATGATCAAAGGAATGACTGCTTGCCATTGGAGTGACTGGCCCATGAGTATCACGTGATCCGTAGCTGTCAAAGAAAATGGCTGCGGGCGCGGCCGACGGTGGACTTGACTTTCTCCAGGGCGACAACCTCGATAATAACTTGCGCGCGAGTAGAGGGCAGCGCTCAATAAAACGATCTTCCACAGTCAAGAAGACAAAGCGGAGGACCTTGGCAAGGGACTCATCTAAACCGCAGACGTCAGCGAAAGGTGCGCTAAACAGACCTTGGTGGAAATGCTGGCTAGTAGCTGGCGACAGCTCTCTGGACGCACGCACACGTACTTGTTGTGTGTGCGCGCACTGCACTCCATGGCTGCACTGAATTACTGCGACAAGAAGGTGACGTGCAGAGATTTCTGCAGCTTAAATGTATGTTTGTCTATCAAATTCACACTAAATAGTTTTGAATTGGATTCTTAATCAATAGATATCTGATTACCAAATGGCGTACAATTTTCAGTCGTTCAGTTCGTTCTTTCTACCTCAGCCCAATTTTCAGTTTCAGGATTCCTAATCCCAGAATGCATTTGGCTCAGTATCTGCTGTACATGAAGCACTGACACACTGAATGCCTCTGTCGCATTGAACAGACTAGGGACTTACTAAAACATACGTACGTGCGTATATATGTACATATGTTCATTGTTTCAATAGCCCCCTCAGGTGGTAGCTTTTAACACAGCTGTGGTACTGAAACTAAAGCTGTACATTTTGCTGGCTACAGCTACGTACTACAAGACTGCCATTGCATCAGAGCTATAACCAAAGGAATGTAACGTACATACGTACATATCAATAGCTAACCCTTAAACAATATATCACGAACTGTTACTAACGACAGGACTGTTGCTCCACCTGTATCTCGCATTAATTGTGCTGTGCAGATGTGCATGCAGAACCAGAAGTGGCCCTGTCCTTTGATGGCGCTATGGAGGTGCTGCAGAGCTGTGAAGGTAGAGACATGAAGGAGACGGCAACATTGGACAGGCTCCTGAAGGCACTGAATGTGATTGAGGGAGATTTGGAGGAGGAAGGTGTGTGAGCATTTTCATCACAAGCATGCAGTGTACAAATTGGAGGGCAGATGGGGAATTTGTACACTGTACCCAGTGTAGGGAATTAGTGGGGAATGGTATGAGGGGAATAGGGAATCACTGAGAGATAATAATCAAATCCAGTGATCAGTACCATTTGTCTACAAATTGGAGCTTTGTACGTAAGTAGTTACACACACATGCAGTCTGCTTGTGGGTGCTGTCTAATGAGGCCCTCTTGTCCCTGCCTCGTTGTAGGCGTTCCTGGGATGCCTAAAGGTGCTACTACTTGTTCTAGCTTTGAGCCTTTGTGGGTGTACATATTGGTGTGCGTAGAGCTAAACTCTGTGCGGACTTGGTGTTGCATGTGGAATAGTTGTAGCAGCTGGTGGTGGTACTCTGGCACACAGTGTGTGTCTTGGAAGCCGGCAAAGGAGCACCTTGCATGGTCTTAGCAGCAATGAGAAGCATGCTTGAACTGAATGGTTTCTGTGTGAAGAATGCAATTGTGTTATCCCATTTAATGCTAGCGCATTGAAAGCATGCAAGTACCTGGTGGCTATTTGGTCACCAGGAGTACGCTGGTCACGACTGCCCACTGTGTTGTGTGGCTACAGGACCTGATGGCATGCTGTTGTGTGTGTGTGTGTGCACATGCATACAGTTCACCAGTGAGTTAGGTGTTGTGGAATATGCTATAGCGTAATAGTCAAGTCCTACTGACACACTGAGGACTGCTCAACTTTACTCTCATACACCTGAGTGGGATACCTGTGAGGCAGTGCCACTGTAAGTTGTGTTCACTTACTGCACGTCAAGTGTGCTCACTACTTGTGTGGCCCAGCAGTGGATATCCTCTGCGGTTGTGCAACAGTAGTGATGCGGAGGTTAGGGTCTGGGTTTGAGACTACTCACAGCTACTGAACTACTCATCCTCCACACTCCACCTGAAGTTGTATATGTACAGTACTTGGCCCACATGACTGCTTGTCTGTACTTGAGTGGTGAGCAGTCTGAATGGCTCCATGCTGGGCCTTTCAAGGTCTGCTTGTCAAGCTGCACCACACAAGGTTGTCTTCCATTATGCTCTCTCCCTCTCCCTTCTGATCCTTGGTTAGGAGATAAATGGACTGTCTTCCACCAGAAGGGAGGGGTGTCCCTTGTCCTCCTGGTGATGAGGGAGGTGCAGGGAGACGAGGACATTGCAGCCGTGTGCTGTTGGACACTGGCCAGCACATGCACCAGAGGTGAGTGCTGGGGAGTATGTATGTCACTTGAGTCAGGTTGTAGGCCATAAAATGAGTGATTCTCAGGAAAAGGGATGGGTGTGATAGTAGCTCTCTAGAGTCTCGCAGGTTGTAGGCCATAAAATGAGTGATGAGTGAGAAGAGAGATAGTTGCTGATTGATAACTGATTGTCTCTTTAATCAATGTCATGGCCTCGGACCCGCACTGTGCGTACCTTTACTTCTACCTGGACAACATTCTCTCCTCCCACACCCTCATATCCACCCTCCCCTCCCACCCCTTCCTCCCTTGCCCTGTGCAGAAGACCTCTGCTCCCTAGTGCTCAAGGGCGATGGCTGCCGTCTGGTCCTCTCTGCCATGCGGAGGCACAAGACAGTACCAGTGCAGCACGCTGGTCTGTCAGCACTCTGCAACATGGCCATCTCAGGTGAGACAGGGAAGCAGAGGACACCAGCTCAGAGTGCCAGTTTGCACTTCACTCAGGTCCACTCCCTGCATTGCCCGTGCAGCCTGGTAGAGTGCTTGGCTGTGTCTGTCTTCTCTGCTGGCTCCTGTGCAGAGGGGAACCGCAAAGGGCTGTGCGATGTGGGTGTGGTTCAAGGCGTGATGGCAGCCTTTGAGTGCTGTCCACACAGCGAGTGGGTGGTCTTCACTGGAGCACAGGTCTTCCAGAACATCAGCGGCACTGGTGAGGAGGGGAGCAAGAACACATGGTCACCACACACACGCACACACACACACACACAACACACACATACACACACACACACACACACACACACACACACACACACACACACACACACACACTTACATGCATAGACACAAACACAAATATACACAATACACATACTTACGCTCACTTGTATGTGCGTATGTGGTGGAGATTCAGACTGAAGTACGTATCCAGGTCTTCTGTGAGTTTGTGTGTGTCTTAACTCCAGGCCTATAATTACGTGTGGTACAGGCATATGTATGTAACATCACACAGATAGGGTCTACCTAGCACATTCGAATAGTATTAACACTCTCTTCCAAGTACACGTACGTATGTATATTGAATATTGAACATGAGAACTAATGTGTTGGCTGAAGTCTTGTGTTTGCCATAATGAAAAGGCGCTACTGGGTACTGTAGACAGAGCATTGATGTTTTATTGCTATAGCTGGTGCTGTCTGCATGTGTCACTCACTGCTGGTGGAAGGCATGCTCTCAAAGTGCTTCCCCTCTTGTGTTATCTCTGATGTGTGAGTGTTTCAGTTCTCACCTCTACTGACAACCACTGAAAGTGGTGGTGTGCGGAGGTTGACAGAACAAGTTGAAGTCACCCTCAGAAACAGACCCAAACAAGTGAAATGAACTACCAAACAAAATCAGTGCAAGTGCCACAAAGGAATGATGTGTTTCTACCATTGACTGGTGCTGAAGCCATGCACTCATGTTCTCGTTAAGATGATGTAATGGCCAGTTCAAACCAGTCAACTGCTAGGCCTCCCCACCTGCCTGCTTTTACTAGTCTGGCTTGCTAGACCATCCCACTTACGTATATGCCTCCAAGTCCCTTCCCAGTCCTATATATATAATTACTAGTGAATGCAAAGCATTGTGGGGTGAGCCTGAGGAAGCACCATTCTTTTCAATCTGCGCACACACGTACGCAACCGCTGCAGAACGGCCTGTCTGTCATCTGCATGCTCTGCAGCTAGTCTCTCCAACTATTTAGTACGAATTGCTGCAAGCGGGCCTGTCTGTCATCTGCAGTTTCACTGGCCACTCTGCTTCTGCCGTAAGCATGCATCCTGACTAGTACAGCCTCTTGTTCTTCTTTGCTCCAGGCTGCGCGCCTGATCCTGTCGGGCTCTCTCCGCACACAAAGCCTTTCTTCTCTCAGTTCTACTCTTTCAGTTGTTATTGCGTACCAATTCTCTGTCACCGAACACTGCTGTTTGCAACACAACATTGTGCGTGGTCACATGGTCACATGGCTGGTGAGAGTGTGTCCAACGTAGCTCCCACAAGCAGTGAGGAAGTGAGCCTGCTTTGATGTTGAGCGAAAGGAAGTGGAGGGGAACATGGGTTCACTTTAGTACGTACATACATATGTACAGACCCCCGTAACACTTGTGACTGCAAAGACTGACTATGGGGTAGGGAGGTGGTCTCAGTCTATGTAGTGTGCGTATGTGTAAACTGTAGCTAGGCATTAGGCACTATGCTTGTGTAATACTCTTCCACCTGTCAGGTGAGCTCTGTCCTCTTGTGGTGCAGTCCAGTGTGGTGAAGGCCTTCAGGAAGTTTGTGGAGCAGATGTCTGACCACGATGACCTCCTGCAGTCTGTCTGCTGGACAGTGTCCTGTGTAGCATTTGCCACCGATGGTTAGTGCCCACATAGAAGGGGGGATGGAATGCTGAGGTATGTTAGTGGCCATGTGGAAGGGGGGGGGGGGGGTAATTGGAGGCTGAGGTATGTACTATGCGCTAGCTGTTTTCACAGGTATCACATTTTAGCTGCCTCTTCAGCCTATTGCTGCATGCAATCCTTAACTAACATAAAGGCATTCAATTTCTAAAAACAAGTGGTGGCTCTCCATCATGTTTGGGCTGTTCTGTGTTGTCTCAAGATTGAGGGTCTTATAGCCTTGTCTGGTTCCAATGTCATAGCTCTAGCCGTGTATTCAGCAACACACACAGTCTATATTAAATAATCAGAAACATTTGATTTACGGTAATTTGTAAAAAGTTGTGAAAATTTGTCACAAGTTCAGCATGCCTACATTAATTCACTGTAACTCTGTATTGAAGACACACTCTCTGCAGAGGGTGACAAGTACATCTTTTTTATCCCCTGCTGTTGCCATGGTGATGATGAACAGACTCGAGTCGGGTGACCCTGTACGAGGACGGTGCTCTTGACGTTGTGTGCACTGCTCTCAGGTCCTCCCCCAGTCATGCAGGAGTGCAGTTCACTGGCTGCTCTGCAATGAGCAACCTCTCCAGAGCAGGTACATGGCTACATGTGAGGCATCGTGTGTGTGTGTGTGTGTGTGTGTGTGTGTGTGTGTGTGTGTGTGTGTGTGTGTGTGTGTGTGTGTGTGTGTGTGTGTGTGTGTGTGTGTGTATGCTGCTTGTGTGTGCGTGCATGCGTGTTTGTGTCTGCGTATTTGATGTACATACGTACCCTGAAATTCCTAATACTTGCAGAGTTGCTGCTGGAGCCCATAGTGGAGCAAGGTGCGGTGGACCTGCTGTGCAGCTCCCTCTCTGCCCATGAGAGGCACCAGGGAGTGCAGGCTGTGGCCTTGAGGACACTGGTCCTCCTCACAGAGGACGGTAAGGCAGTGTGTGTTTGTGTGTGTGTGTGTGTGTACGTGTGTGTGTGTGTGTGTGTGTGTGTGTGTGTGTGTGTGTGTGCGTGTGTGTGTGTGTATGTGTGTGTGTGTACGTGTACGTGTACGTGTACATGTCCTGCTAATTGTAGTACTGTGTACTTGTGTATACAGTATATACGTAATATTATTTGAGGACCAACTATTTAAAGTTTTGGGCATTCAAAGTTGCATAAGGTGCACATTGTCATGGTGTACTGCTATTTTTGTTAATTCCACCACAGAGTTGGGCCTGTCCCAAATGAGGGTGAAGGGGTTGGAGGCTGTCTGCAAGAGGTCTCTCCTGCTCTTCAGAGAGGGGCCGGTGGTTCCAGAGGCTGAGGAGTTGCAGCGACGCATCCAGGCAGCCAGCACAGAGGAAAGACGACGGAGGCTAAAGTGTACTGTGTTGTAGAGTGGGACATTGATTGAGCAGTTGGCGCTAGATTGACTATTTCAGTAGCAATTGTCTATATATTTCATTTGCTATTAATTTTTAGTACATTGTTTCGTGTTATGTATGTTGACACTGTTAGTGCAATTATAATATTATACTGGATCATTAAAGTTATCCCATCTTGTATGCAGTACATTCATGTTCAAGTTGGTCCTATATATAATACAGAATAATATGGAGACAAGCTTAAGCGTTCACCATAATTAATCCTGGTTGTGTTCTGTATTCTCATGGCCAACTCAATCCATTCCATATATTCTTGGGACACTGTATTCTCTGAGCCATTCCGTATTCTTGGGATGGTCTATATAATTATACACATTATAATATTATATTATTATTATATAATACAATTCACCTATGTGTGAATATGGTTCACGGGTCCTACTCTATGTGGAGCTTTATACTGCACGTAGTTTTTTGATCGAAAAGGAATAGATTTAGACACCATCCCTACATAGACTTGCACTACTGTGCCACAATGCTACAAAAGCTTAAGTATAACCCAAACATGCATATATATAAGTAAGTACACACGCACTACATACAGTTCATATATATATAAATATTATACTACAAAGTTGATACTCTACAGGAACCATGCTTGAAACATAGTTATATGAATTATGCAGTATATATGTGTATGGTGTCATACTAAGAAAACTAATGATGATACAACTAGTTTTAAAGGTACTACAAACAACTCCAAACATGCATGTGTGTACTGCAAAGATATTATTCTAAACGACAAACAAATGTAGCAAACTCTTAACTCTTGAGTCACCTAAATGAGGCAATGTGTGTACGTGGAGGGAGAGAGAGAAGGACGAGATGAGGACATTGTTCACACACACACTCTACCCCGCTATCACACATTAGCATCCTAGCACTTAGATGTAGACTCCATCTGTCACTGCCCAATCTACTGCAGACCAGAGAAGGACTACATCATTCTGTCCATCTTTACTCAGTCTCACTACTCAAGACTAATGAGCCCTGCTCCTAATGGCATTGGGTGGCACTGTGAGGTGTTCTGTGTACACTGGGTGACTGGCAACCAGTGAAGGTGGAGGGAGTGCAAGGAAAGCTGTGGTGCTGCATGGTGGGAGGAGCGGGTGGGGCTAGGGCAAAGGGAAATCCCCACTACACCACTATATAGTCCCTACATGCTAACACTACCAGTTTAAAAGGTATAGACAGGTGACACCAGGTGCATACTGTGGGGATGCGTGAAGAGAACACTCCAGCACTGCAGAGTGGGTGGTGCTCACCTGTTGTGGTCACTGTTGGTCAGAGAATCCCCCCTCTTGTTGCAGATACTCCACCACGTTTTGCTTCCCTTCTGCAACAGCCAAGTCCAGACATGTTTCACCGTCATTGTCCGTGTCAAACCTGTGCTGACCAAACCTTGGAAGGAGGTACTTGACCAGATCAAGGTGGCCGTTAGCAGCAGCAAGGTGTAAGGCATTGACACCATCCTGTTAGTGCAAGATGAAACACTTATGATGACATTAACACACACACACACATCAGGTACACTAAACAGAGCACCCTGTACCAGTAGTGTACAGTGGTAGTCCCAGGGGGTGGCTCAGGATACAACAAGTGACAAACAAGCAATGTAAATGACACACACCAAACCATAAGAACACAGACTGGTGACACAAATGCACCACATCCCGACATCACAATGATTGTACAGTACATCTTAATGTGTCTGACAATTGTGCTGTCCTGTACTTAAGGGAAACATGTAGGGCTCTCAGGCTGGATGCAGGACAGATGATCGTGAATGTAGTCACCTTCGCATGCAGCTTTAATGTGTGGCCATCAACATCATCACAAGCTGAGGTTAGCTGAGTACTATTGACCTTGGTCAGGTCTTCACATCAACCTCTTGGCTTCGTCTAGTTTGATACGTATCATTGTGTATCCTCGGATTGATTTTTATGTCCATCACCTCTGTAAAATGCACTATGCAATGCAACTCCATACACACAACACTAGTATTGGGATTAAATTACACTGGAATCTCTCTATTACCGACACTCTAGGCCACCTCTCTAATGAGGACGCTCTCTGCTGTCCCAAGCACATACAGCTGTGTACAAATCTACCTCTGAACTAAGGGCACTTTTCTATACAGGACAGCCAGCGAGGTCCTACTGGTGCCTTTATAGAGAGGTTCCACTGATTTCAAAGTACTGTGAAACAAAATGGATGACTATGAATTCAGGGAATTCCCCCAATGTATTGTCAGGCAAGATGTCACCTTTGGAAGTGCTGCAGGTGTTGCATTAGCACACTCTCCCTGGGCATGCAGTGTGGAGTGAACAAAACTATTGGGCCACACTACAGAGGCTGTTAGTACAACAACACATATCGTAGGGCAAACACTCGCACTTACAACTAATGATGAATGGACTTCATAAGGGCATTATGTAGATGTTTTAAGACCACTCTTAAATATATGGACATAGGCAAGAAAATATTCCCCACCAATCTGACTCTAGAGTGTCTCTTATGTGCACCAGTGTACTTTAATGGATGGACCACAGAGAGGGCAAGTACACATGACAGATGTGACTCACAACCTGAATCACACACAGAAGGATGCACTACTCACGTTTGACTTGTGCAGCAGGTCTGCTCTGTGCTGCTCCACCAGTTCCCTCACCAGGTCAAGATGACCACATGCTGCTGCCACCAGGACAGCTGTCCAGCCACGCTGTGAACATGAGAATAATGGCAAACATACAGTCCATGCATTTACGCCACATATATACTACACATTCCACAGTACATTTGTCAGTGCAGACACATAAGTAGCTACTACTGCAATTTGTGCACACATCACTCACTTCACATCACAAATATGCAATCAGTCCATGTATTTACGCCACATATATACTACACATTCCACAGTACATTTGTCCGTGTAGACTGGACACATCAGTAGCTTCTACTGCATTACTGGAATGTTTAAGACCAGTCAATTCAGACACTGTCAGTGGACATTGGAGCTGGGTGCACACTCACATTGGTCACTTCAGTCAGTGTTGAGCCACAGTCGAGGAGCATTCGCACTACCTCAGCATGACCTTTGGATGCAGCTCTTAAAAGAGCAGTGTAGCCCCACTGTGTAAGGAATGGAATAAGCACTGCAATATGTGGATTTTTGTGCGATGTCTAGATGTTGTGTGTGTATGTGTCTGTGTAAAAGAATGAGCATTGCATTTTGTGTGCTGTTGATATATCTAGATTGTGTGTGCATGTGTGTGTGTAAGAGCATTTGTGCAAGTGTGCGTTTTTAAGGGTTTTCTGCATGACTTACATTGTGTTCTACCCGACTCTTCTGCATGGTTAGGTAGTTTGACCATGGTGCCTTAACAGTACTGTGCATATATTCATCGACAGAACCCCATTTTGGCAGTGTTAAGTGCACCTACATGTCGCTTTTCTTTGTTGTAATGCAGGGCCTAACTAGTCGCCACTACTGGGGTTTCAGTAATGATGGGTGACGTGTGTATATGCATGCGGGCATGCTTGTGTGTTTGTATGCACAAAAGAGTGAGAGTATGATATGTGCATGTGTGTGTGCATGTGTGTGTGTGCATGTGTGTGATGTGTATGTGCATGTGTGTGATGTGCATGTGCTGTGTGTGATGTGCATGTGCATGTGTGTGATGTGTATGTGCATGTGTGTGATGTGCATGTGCTGTGTGTGATGTGCATGTGCATGTGTGTATGTGCATGTTCAGTTGGTCCAGATGGAGGTGCGCATTAGCTTGCATAAGACCATGTACACACAACACCCACTTGTAGTGGATACCACCCCAGTGAGGTGAAACTGTCTACACTACTGGAACCTCTTTCATTTGGAGTCGCACATGCTGGCTGGTGGTCAAGTGGTCCTGCTGGTGAAAACATGGTCGCTGACCTCTCATCAGTGCAGACATTAAACATTAGGTTGCTTTACAAAGTAGTAGAGTATGCCAAAGTCCACAAGTGCTGATGTGTTTGCTGTTTTGTATAATCTTGTGTGTGCTTGAATGTCACATGCCACACATACACATGAATATACATATATCAGATACTGCTATGCTTTGTGATGCAGAAGTCGGCATGCATACTGTACAACACATGACATTATATTTTAAAATCAACACAAACAACCCATGTTACGAACACATTATCTGACTGTACAGTTCGCCCCCTCATGTGGAACATGTCAATTGTAACAACATGGCTTCTGCTCATGGCCAATTTTGTCTTTCGTATTATATTTGGTTGTTCCGCCTTCAGGCTTAGTTGGATCAAAGCGAGACCAGTACTAAAAAAACGACTATTATTTATTAACAAAAGACTATTAAATGTACTTCTGCGTACAAGTTTTGCCAGTAATATCTCACTTTTGAGAGAAATATTGGCAAAAATAATGTCAGTATATAAAAGAGTGGTAAATGTCTGTGTGGTTAAATCTGGAAAGGCCCAGAGTGACAGGAATGGCAGTGTGCTAGTAGTTTTGTAGTAGTTTTCTGGCTGTAACTTTCCAACAGTGTGCTGCAACAACTTAAGCCACACAGAAAATTTAGATATTGCAGTTGCACAGCGAGTGATGCCATTCATGTCTCTCTGGGCCTTTCTGAATTTTACACACAAACAGTTACCGCTCTTTCACTGACTTCATCTATGCCAATATTTCTGGACATAGAGATTTAGTGAGAGTGAGGTAGCTATTACTAGCAGAACTTGTACACAGAGGTATACATAGGTTCATAGTCTTTCGTTCAGGACTGGTCTCGGTCTGATCAAACTTACGATATGAAGGTCAAAATCAGCTGCGAGTGGAAGCGATATTGTGTACAATTGACATGTCCCACATGTGCCCCCCCCCCACACACACACACTCACTTAATGCACTTGTAAAGCCAAGAAGTGGCACTTGAGTCAAGACAGGCAACAAGAGCCAAGATTAAAGAAGACACAAAAGGTATACTTTCCTGTCCTTTTCAGAAATCGGTACATTTGAATATTGGAAGAAACATGAGGGTTAGCCCACACGTAGGACATGTCCACTTTGTACACATAACAAGACCTTATGTGGTTTCAGCCCCTCTTTCACCATTTTTGGGGCTACGCAGGTGACTGAGCGTGCTTGAGGTACAAGTGACTTGAACGAACAAATTTCGCAATAATTTGTGTCATTCGTACGATAAGTCTACATCAGTCGTGAAGATAAACGTTCCTAGCATAGCAAGACAGCAGCACATGGCTTAGAAGTGGCTGTGTCCATTCAAACGTAATGCGGACATTCATCACAGTATGAGAACATCATGTGACATTGGCTGGTGCCTTCAGAAAATCGATGTGTCGGGATTAGTTACGAGCAGTTTTGACAGTAGAAACGTTTCAATGGGTAGTGAAAGAAGTGGTCTAACGTTTGTATGTTGGAACAAGCCGTGCAGCATTCCAGTGCAGAGATATAAGGTGTGGAACGTTTGCTATAGCGATTATGTAAGCAATGCAATGCAAATAGCATGTGTAGCAATTCTTTAGCAACCTCACTCTCAGATATGTTAGGCCTTGATCTCACATAGAAACATTAGACAACAGGATTGCGCACTGAGCTATACCCTCAGATTGTCACTCATTTGTCCCAAAATCTCAATATTTTGTGTTATTTTGTGTGGTTAATTGACGATGTCACTTCTCACTCAGTAAGACAGTTATGGTTACGGTTCAAACGCTGTAGGAAGTACAATAGCTCAGCTTCAACATTTTGTAAAGACAGCTCTGATGTGAAGAAGCAGAAGGAAAGACGTGGGGAGGTACGAAGGTAAATCTTTGCCCTCGCAGTAGCCTTTGTTTACATACCGGACATGTCTCACTTGCACAGAATAAGCCCAATGTAGCTAGGTAGCTATTGTTAACCCTTACTATACAGGTATTTGTTACATAGTGCTACCATTAAGCAAATGACGTGGTGACCAAGATGTCATTCACCACTAGTGAAGACAGTCTAAGGAGGCCCTACGGCTATAAGGGGGAATCTATTCACCAGTCAATACATCCTGATCGGGGACAATATTCACAAACGACAGGGTTTAGTAGTGAATAAGTTCTGAGAGGACAAACCAAATGAGAGGGATACTCCACATGGTGGCAACAATGAACTGCCAATCAACCTCTAATGCATGCAGGAGGGGAAATGCAAAAAAACGGTAGTAAGTGGCCAACTAACAATCACGTCAGTGGCCTAACACTCTCTAGACAGTGTGTGCACACACTCAGGTGTGCAGAAAACAAACACAGCACACCCGCACACATGGAGAAATGACACACTCGATTTAGAGTCTTGTCGGTTTGTACTCAAGTGTCTCTGGTTCAGTACACATACCTACCAGTGAACACGGCACCCACACAAAGGAGGGTACTACTAAAGGAGAGAGGGAAATGACTGAAGTGGCATGCAGCGGACAGCATGGCAAGTGAACTGGGGAGCCATTTCTCCAACAAAGCCCAAGAAGGCAACATGAGGCATATCAAGACTATTTGTGACAGTGACTCGTACCTTATCCATCATCATGGGGGTTTGCAAGTCAACACTAGTACCGTCTTACAACAACTGGCCTTCAACCTTGCTTCAGTTTCAGTTGATTTGGAGAGCCAATACATGCTCCAATGAAGGGACAATTAATTTTTCAGTACGATGACCATATGCCCCAATCAGAATGTTGGAATAACACAGATAAAGGATCAGTGCAACAAAGAGTTGATTGACTTCAACAAACGTATGTACATACCTTCTTTCATTCACAATGTAAAAGGTTGTTAAGAAAACATCATCATGACTTCAATTATCACAACACACATACATGCAAAGCCCATGCCTACTTTGGAACATGTCTTCCCATCTCTTGGCACCACCCCTCCCACACACACACGCACCTTGTCCCTGTCCTGAGGGTCCAGCTTGAGTTCTGTAATAAGGTAACGTGCCACCTGACAGTGACCCTCCTGGGCTGCCACGTGCAGTACGGTATAGGAGGCATTTGTCTTCTCATGGACCCTTGCTCCAAACAAAGGAGCCAAGAATGTGATGACATCCAGGCTCCCACCTGCTGCAGCCTTGTGCATGGCATTGTGGCCGCCCTACATCGAGAGACCACACAGCAGACAAGACAGAGTAAAGGAATCAGATGTGTGAAGCCATACTAAGCTGCTGTTACACACAAGACAAGACAAGTCGGCAGCAATATGTAGTGGTCCAAGTGCTGTCCAGAGGGGGAGCATGCAAAAGGACAGGGTGAAGCAGTAAGGACATGTCATGGACTAGCTGCATGCACCTTCACAGTGACTTGTACACACATGAGAGATGTGGGGCAAGAATCACTAATTTGATTCCAAGTATGTGTGTGTATTAGCATTTGTGCGTTGTACAAGTACACATACGTTTACAGATGTACAGGAGCATTCACAGCTGTACTGAACATGCAACTAAACACACTTCAGACATTGTCACAAGCTAGCACCTCACATTAGAGAACAACTCACCTCATTCACTTCATCCACGGAAGAACCATATTCCTCCAACAACATCCTCACTAGTGGTACACTGCCACCTTGTGCAGCTCTGAGAAGTACAGTGTTGCCCCACTGGGCAAGGACAAGGAGGGGTGTTGGAGCACTGTCATATTACACCACACCATACCATATTACAAAAGAATATGTAAATGTTTGTATGCAGGTGTACATGTGTGTTTCGCATGTTGATGCAGAGGGAAGTTGGATGCCATGGCTACATTTGAAGGATGATTTGTATGTACATAACGAAGCGCATACGCATGTGTAGTGGATGCACATGCCACGTGCAAATGGCGTGTGACATTCTACCACCCACAGAGGTGCAAATGGCAAAACACAGGCGTGACATGCTCTCTGAATGTGATCGGCTATACGAATGTGGATACTCCAATAGCCAGTAAGGGAAATGCCTTGGCTTATGACTTCAACCTATCAAATGACGTGGTGACCAAGATGTCATTCACCACTAGTGAAGACAGCCTAAGGAGGCCCTACGGCTATTAGGGGGGAATCTATTCACCAGTAAAGAAGGCAACATGAGGCACATCGAGACTATTTGTGACAGTGACTCGTACCTCATCCATCATAATGGGGGTTTGCAAGTCAACACTTGTACCATCTTACAACACCTGGCCTGTTTTGTTCATCTGTCACCACAATGTAAAAAGTTTGTTCAGAAAACATGACTTTAATTATCACAACACACAGACTTGCAAAGCCCATGCCTACTTTGGAACATGTCTTCCCCTTTTATGGCACTGCCCCGCCCACACAGACCTTGTCAAGTTGGATGCCATGGCTACATTTGAAGGATGATTTGTATGTACATAACGAAGCGCATACGCATGTGTAGTGGATGTACATGCCACATGCAAATGGCGTGTGACATTCTACCACCCACAGAGGTGCAAATGGCAAAACAGGCGTGACTTGCCCTCTGTATGTGATCTGCTATACGAATGTGGATATTCCAATAGCCATGAGCGGAGATGCCTTGGCTTATAACTTCAACCTAATTAGTCTGCAAACAGCACTTTTGTGCAGCTCTTGGAGACATTGGTTTTACAACCGATGTGAACATAAATTCAGTCAAAGTAAATATAGTGCTGAGGAGAGTACTGTAGGCATAGAGGTTTCCAGTCCCACACAACTGGCTTCCCCTGCCTAGTTCCAGCAGGGGTAGAAAAAGGGGTAGAAAGATGGGTAAAGATTGGACATGACATGTCCAGTGAGTAAAGCTTTTGGCATGTCACACCTGCGCACACATACTGAAGGAGAGAGGAATGGACAGATGTGGTACAAAGACAATAGTACATATGACAAGTTATTTGGACAGTCAATTTATGCTCCAATGAAGGGATAATTTAAGTACGATAGCCATATGCCCCAATCTAGTCTCGCGTGGCCAGCCAGTTTTCTGCCGTTTCCGTTTCGCTGGCGGTGAAGGCGAAACGGAAACGGCAGAAAACGGGCTGGCAACGCGAGACTAGCCCCAATCAGGATGTTGAAATACAGAAGCCAATTAGTCTATATACACACGAAAGAAGGCAATATGCACAGGGAGATATCACTATGACTGGTGCTTTGTACATCGTCCTATCCAACTGACCTTCAACTCTGCTGCTAAGCTCACTTGTCATGAAATGTGTACCACTACATTTCATCTAATCACAGTGTTAAAGTTCACAGGTTTCTCGTACTACACACAGCATTTTCTCCTTGGCACCGCATCACATGAAATGGCTAGATTACATATGACAGGGGACGTGACTTCTCTTGTCACACCAACACACTGGCACACCTAGCACTATTGACAAACTCCACGCCTAGTCTCGTCACCTGCTTACTTCCAACTCCCATTTGTAAGTCATAGGGATTCTACTTTGAATATTTGGTACTTAGTCTTATACATTTCACAACTGTCAATATCATGTATAAATTTTAAAAAGCCATCTCAAATACAGTGCACTTATATGTGTCATGTGTACGGTGGACAGCAAGGCAAGTGAACTGGGGAGCCGGTGCTTCTCTAATTAATGCTCCAGAAGGTAACATGTGAATATCAGACAGGGAATTGTATTGTCAGCAGGATTTGCAATGACACGTATTCATAATTTATACACATAATTAGAAACATACAGACAAGGGGCACTGTCACATTTAACAATGGTGCTGTACACAAAACTCGGCCTAACTTTGTCCACTGCGGAAGGTAACAATACAGCTATCGCATTATTTCATAGCACTAAGTTGTTGAATCTCACGGTGAGAGCGCTGAAAGTGTGGCTGGGGCAGCTAAGGCACTTCCATTACCATTTACAGAACAAGGTGGCCTTGGAGGAAAGGTACGTTCCACCCTTGGTGTCATTGCACAGTGTGGTAGTGTTGCTAGAAACTGATGATATCAGGATACGTAGGTTACTCAAAACATGAGCTCACTCTGAAGCAAACCATCAAACAATTATGCTCTCAAATATTCCAGCTACATGTATCCTACAGCATCCTGCTATTACTGGCTGGCTGAAGCTTGCGAACACTATACATTGGTGATCCATTACCAAACGAGAACCAGTAAGCAAAGAGTGGGACAGAACTCTGAAGGCATAACACAGGACTGTACATAAACATTACATGAACATGTCCAAGTCACAACATATGCTTCACTGCACAGCCTAAAACATGCATACATGTTTACATGCATGTAGACCTTGCACTCTGACACCAGAGCAGTTCCCTGGCACCCCACACACCTTGTCCCTGTCCTGTGGGTCTAGCTTGAGTTCTGTAATGAGATAACGTGCCACCTGACAGCGACCATACTGGGCTGCCACGTGCAGCATGGTATAGGAGGCATTTGTCTTCTCATGGACCCTTGCTCCAAACATAGGCAACAGGTACTTGATGATCTCAATGTGCCCGCCTTGTGCAGCAGCGTGCATGGCATTGCTGCCCTCCTATATCAATAGACCATATACAGATGCAGGACACATGTAATACCAGTCTATTATGAGAAAGAGATGAGCAGCCATACTAAGGTCTCACACACAAGGCAAGACAGGACAAGTGGGCAGCAATAGTGATGCTGAGCTGTACTAGGGGGGTTTGTGCAAATGGACAATAGCACTGAGGAGTATAGGACCACCGTGTAAGATCACATTACATACAGTTTCAGGTATGTCACAGTGATCCCTACTTTCACAAGCAATGAACTCTGTTTTAGAATGCATTGAATCGATTACATTATTTGGTGGTATGGAGTACATACCAGCACAAAAGGTTTGTCTGTGTACGTAGGTGGTTCTATATGACAAATTGTAGTGTACTGTGACAAGTGCATGACTAACATGTACCTTGCTCTTCTGAAACACATCCGCCTTGTACACGTTCACCAACTCTCTCACCACTGGCAGGTGACCTCTGAGTGATGCCCACAACAGTGCTGTCCTCCCCTTCTACCATAGGAGGCATAGTACGTGAAACAAGCTCACTGTTGTGTTGGCTACACTACGCATCACTGCCCACAGTTGCCATGGCTACGTATATGCACTGTAGTTACGCTGGCATGTAAGCATGTAAGCATGTAAGCATGTACATACACACACGTACTCACCTCATCCCGATCCTCTACAGAGGCTGTTCCACTGTCCAACAGCTTCCTCACTGTAGAGAGCTGACCGACCCTTGCTGCTTCCACCACAGGAGGACGACCAGAGACCTACACAGAGTGCAGCAGTGCCAGTGGAATACATACAGTGATAGTTGGAAGGGGAGAATCAACATGTTATGGCAATAGGCCATGTTAAGGTGAACCAGTACACCCTATACCTGTGTTGGTGGTTGGCTGCCCCTTGTAGCTGCAGTTGGTCCTCCAGTGACCTGGCCTGGTACAGCAGACTGACATGCATACATGGGGAGGGAGAGAGGACAAGGGTGGCCTCTCTGTGTGGCAGGGCCTCTACAGATGTAAGCAACCAATCACAACTAGCACTAACGCACTGCAACAGTCTGTAGAGAGTCTCCAGTGGCAGCAGTGAAAGGGCATGAGCTGGTACAGGTGACATGCGTAGAACAGCAGTGACTGTCACTGACAATATACGGTACGGTGCATAGAAAACATGACGGTAATTACGTTTCCGTTTACCGGTTAGCCCTTTTCGTCGTTGTCGCTCCTTTAACTGTGAATATTTTCGATTACCTGGTAGCGTTTAACCGGTAAAGGTTAACGGAAAACCGGAAACCGTTATCGGTTGACGTTTTCGTACCTATACTCCGCTCAGATCAGAAAACGCTGAATTTGGTGACGCTGTGAGACACTGCTCTTTTGAGATGCTGTTACGCTGACATACGTGGATTACACACCTGTGAAGAAGCTACTATTTGGAGCCGTTTGAAAAGACTTGGACGCAGGTGCGACATGTCAAAACAGGAAGTTCCACGGCCGATTTAGCCGTTAATAATATTCGACCGGAAATGCGTAGGCGGATCACGCGCTTAGTGCGTGATTTATACATACGTAGGCCCGTCTGTTAGCCGAGGTGGGCGTACCGAACGGGGGAGATTGCGCCGAAGGCGACGATGTTAGTTCGCTACTGGTGCGAACATACAAATTTCCACGTCAATGAGTGATCCAGAACTTCAGCGCGCTATACTTCTTCAGACGTCCAGCGGGTCAAGTCACGTGATGTCCACATGCGGGCATGTGACAAGTCAGCAAGAACATGGTTGAGTAGTACGCAGGAGTTTATGTCTTTGCCCGGTGGGATATTTGAAAGCTGAGCAATAGCCAGTACCATGAATGGATAGCTAATACATTGTAGTTTAGGTGTTTGATAATGGGATTTTGCAGTACAGCTCCTATCTCGACATGTCACAGCAATAACGGCAGCCAGTTGACTGAAAACGGAAAAGTAAGCGTATCTTTGCATTTTAGCATTTACATACAATCCCATCGTCAAACACTTTTGTGTGACCGTATGAGCTATCCATTCATGCTAGTCTTGGCCGTTTAGCATTCACACAGCTGACTGGGTCGGTGAAAAACCGTTATGCGTATCCCTCAAAGACTGACATCGTACGAGCAATGTAGCCATAATTCATCTGCGGGAAGTACATGGATAGAAAAAGGAATGTTGACGGTTTTCATTTTTCTAACTAGTTCTTCTCTACCTTATTCCTGCAGCGAGAAAATTCGAAACAAAGACATAAAAAAACAGCGCGTGAGATGTCGTTGCACTTCCGGTTTTGACATGTCACATCTGCGGAGATGATTGGATCAGCACCCGACCTTTTGGAGAGACTTGCTATTTGGAGCCGACTAAACAGATATGGACATTATCATAACCGACATACGAAGACAGCAGCTCATTGTGCTACGACGGGAAGGAGTACGTAGAAAGTCTCTCCAAGGTACACAGAGAGAAGAGCGCGACTGGAGCGCTACAGATCGGTGAGAGTGCCACAGTGAAGACGAAGTCACGCGTATAGTTGCACGATCAGCTGCATACAATACATTGATAAGACCATTCTCTTTCGCTAACACTGAAGTTTTTTAGTATATATAGTAAATAACTAATTAAATAAATTTATATACAATAATGTAATGATAATATATAATTTTATAGTATAAAAATTAATGCTTAATGTAATGCAGGTTTAGTTATACAGAAGAGAAATTTGTTGGTAATAAATACATCGCACCCACGATGTTATGATAGGACGCCCACAATGTTATGATACGGAAGGTGTCACTAAGTAAGTATACTGCACGCTTAGAAGCAGCACGAATGGAAGGTTTCCTGAATAAGTATATTGCACTTGTAGAGGCAGCGCGATGGGCAAGACAACAATGGGGATGGCTGTGGCTGCCTTTGTGCGCAGTTTAGTGAGAATGGGTAAGAAATCCGTTTTCATAACACCTCATTGTGCTAATGAGGTGCTAAATTCCAAGGGGCGCCTCCAGGATTAGACAGATCAGCATCTAAGCAGGAATTGAGCAGCGCGAAAGCCTTTTCTGGTTGCTACGCTCGTCAATATGAAGTAGAAGCACTTCACCAACAATGTGGAAGGGAAACAACCTGTTACTATATTTCTCAAGTGTTGTGACAGGGCGATTTACGTGCTTCGTTAATTTGTTCGAGGTGTTGCGCACGGAACTACTATGTTTCGCTATACACGAATCGTCCCGTGTTTGTTCCAATGTGAAGCATATAGTGTGCGCTAAAGTCGCACGGGAGCGACTAGCGTTACACGCAGCGGTTAGAGTGTTACAGCCATTTTCGTATACTTTCGATTTAAAACGCTGTAATAGCACCATAGTACCTGTTACTCCTAGTCGCTCCTGTCGGATTGTAGGCACGTGCCCTGTCCTCCTATGCACCAAGTTTGATAGCTCTAGGCCACTCTGGTCAGAAGTAGTTTCACTTTTGCTATGGGTCATCGGAATTACAGTGCATCTAATTAATTGCTTACACAACGTGATCAAATTAAGCAATTAATTAGTAAACCACACCATAATACACGGAAAGGGTAGGTCTATGTACCTGGAAACAATCAAGTTTGTATGTGAAATGGTTACAAAGTTATGTGTATTCAAACATAGCCCTCTAGTTTTGAAAATAGCCCCTTAACGGTTCACCATTTGCGTTTGCTAACGATAATCGACGATGACTGTTACTAGTTTTCGAATTACGTAATGTTTTCTATGCACCATAGTGACCATACCGTAGAGTGGCTGCAGTGAGCATATTAAGTAGCACAGCAATATATCCACACCGGATGACAAAATAACAAACACAGCCCATGTGGGAGGGGCATCACGGCATGACAGTGAATATGTGTGACAGTGTGCACAGCTTCCACAGATCTTCCACTCGCATCCATCTCATAAAATGTCAATTAACTGAGATTGTTACAGGGAAGGCACACAATGCAAGGCTTTCTTTGGGTACATTACTTCTGGCTATGAGAGTCACTCTCAAACCAACCTAGCTACAGTTGGAACATTTCGTCATAATATTTTAGGCAACACGTGCAGTGACTTCAGTCAGCTTCACAGCACTTGGTGCGGCCCTAGCTGACACTGCCACCCACACAAGACCCTATTGTGTCCCACTACAGATATGACCACAGACACTTTCTCACAGTTTCTCCACTTGAGCCCTTGGTAGCTTCCTCCCTGATCCTGGCAAGCTCTTCCACTGCAGTTGGTCCTCCAGTGACCTGGCCTGGTACAACAGACTGACATGCATACATGGGGAGGGAGAGAGGACAAGGGCGAACCGCTCTCTATAGTGCAAGACACCATAACTTAACAATACTAACAATAGGTGGTGACAAGCGGTGAATGTCGAATTTCGAGCCAAACAGCGCTACAGCGTCGATAGGGCGGAGTTCTGAGACCCCACCCACAATTTCGACGTCATCGCTATGTTGCCATGGCAACCGCCCATTACGTCATTACGGGAAAATGGCCGAATTAGTGAAACACCAGTATAGCACAAGAAGGAGAATTTCCGGAACGAAACCAGTATGGAATACCTCCAAAGTTACTTTAAACTGTAGCTATTAAAAGTAAGAAGGTTTTCAAACAGAATTTTATTCGTGGCTACTTTTAGTCTGAAGTTATTGCTCAGCATGCTTTAAGAGGCTTATTATATGTGGTCGGACATTGTTAGAATTTTTAGACCTACGAAGTGAGCTTTGTAACTAGCGTTAGAACTTTTGCGAAGTTTAGTAATCTAAAATCTCAAAGAGGAATTTGTTTGCATTCCTTACGAGCGTCTAGAATTCAGCTGGTGAAATACGGCCATTTTGTCAAACATTGACCATGTTGCAAATGATATCTCTTTCCATTGGAATGTAGTCATACACTCATAGTTGATGTTGGTAGTGCAATAGTATGCTAAGTGCATTACTCT